>MQUG01002222.1:0-12859 GCA_007213375.1 Steinernema feltiae | reverse complement strand
GAGAAATCTGCATATTTGTTCAACAAAGAAGCAAAGATTGAAAATCGTCAAAAAATGTGGAACGCTTCACGAATTTGCGTGTCATCCTTGCGCAGGGGCCATGCTAATCTTCTCTGTATTGTTCCATTTTAGTATATGTTCATGGAATGAACATCAGAGTAGTGGACGCCGCGCTTTTATAGAAAGGAGTGGAGTTGTATTGCTCGCGCGCAGCGGTGCGAGAGAGTGCAGACGAGCAGAGAATTTTAAAAGCAATGCGTGACTCGGTCGTCGATTTGTTTTGCCTTTTTTGCCAAATTGATGGTTGTGTAGCGGTCAGATCATCTTTGGGTAGTTTTGGACGCATAGGTCAACGTTTTCCCAGTCGAATGAGCCCTCATGCGGGTTAAACAATAATTTTCGGAAATTCTCGCGATTGGAATGTTGCAGGGGAGGATTCTTCACCAAATGATCCAAATTCGGGCACAGTCACACCATGAGTGCTTCCCGCTACTGTCAGAAGCAGTTCTCAGCTATAAACCTCAACACAAACCGGAAATAGCCCCAAAAAGTCGAAGTGCAGTTTCACAATGCACAGCACAGAAAGATCGAAGTTGCTCACAGTGAACACACGAATGCAGTTCTCTGCTCGTCTGCGCACTCTCTCGCGCCGCTGCGCGCGAGCAATACAACTCCGCTCCTTTCTATAAAAGCGCGGCGTCCACTACTCTGATGTTCATTCCATGAACATATACTAAAATTGGAACAATACAGAGAAGATTAGCATGGCCCCTGCGCAAGGATGACACGCAAATTCGTGAAGCGTTCCACATTTTTGCCGATTTCTGTTTTTCGAAGTTTATCTTGTTTGCTCTTTGTAGTTGTTTGTTCTCATAGTCATAGAGCAACACAAGATTATCGGTCATGCTTGCTCTTTGGACCCAAACATCAAAATCTCCGATATAATCAGCTAATCCTGTCTCGGAGTTGTACCTTTCAACCGGCTAACCCATCGCTCTTCTTCAAAACAGCGCAGTTTCCATAACAACAAATTTCTGAAACGCGCTGCATCGCCCGCATTCATCTCCTTTCGCATCGCTCTCCGCTCTCATATCAGTCGCCGTTGCACGCAGCGATCGCGTTTCTGTTTATCGTCTCGACCCGCCGCGTTATCACCGCTCAATTCAAATTTCATTTCATTCTCGATTCAGAAGCCAAGCAACCATGTTCTCCCATGTCATCGCCGACGGCTACGAAGCTCTGAAGAGCGCGCTGGAGAAGATTGAAAAGGATCGTCGCACGTTCGTCCTCTTCACCGGCGGAAAGGATCCCGCGACCGGCAAGAGTTGGTGCCCCGACTGCGTCACCGCTGAGCCGCATGTGGAGAAGGCCGTGAAGGCAGAGCTCACCGAGACAGACTGCGTCTTGTCACCTGCTACGTTGGCGATATGCCCTTCTGGAAGAACAAGGAGAACGCGTTCCGCACTGACGACTCCTTCAAGGTCAACTGCGTTCCGACGATGATCGAAGTCGGCGTTAAGGTGAGCAAAACTCAAGTTTACTGAGGAGAACAGCGCCTGAAATTGTGAGAAATGAGAGATTTGACCGAATTATTTGCAGGGAAAGCGGCTCATCGATGAACAGCTGTGCAACGCGATCTCCTGAAGGACTTCTTTGGAGAAGACTAACCATGAGCTCGGATCTAGTCAATCTTCTGAGCCTGAGGCTCTAAAGTTAACATATTGTGCTTTATCGGTTGTGAGATAAACTAATTGCGCATGAACCACTGCGAGGAGAACAAATCGGTGCAGGGGAATGGGTGGGCCACGCGCTAGACGTGATAGATCGCAATGCAAGCAAGCTGGCTGCGATGAGTTCTCCCTCCAAGGAGCAGCGCCAACAGCAGATTTAGAAAAGTGGAGTAGCTCGAAGTGCTGGTCCTGTTGCGTCTTTGGACTTCTCTTCTTGTGTTTCGTCTTTCATCGACTCGTGGATCTAAAAAAGTCGTGTTGAATTTGAATAGAAAATTCCATAAATTGATTCGTTTTCTGAGGTTACCAGTGTTAAACGCGATGAGCGCTAAAGGTGCGACAAAATGCAATCACACCAAGCGTTTCGATTCATTCGAACGAATCTTATTCTCACGCTGTTCTCAGCAACTGAGCGGCCAGTCATGGAGTCGCTACCACTTGAAATGCTGCACAAAATCCTACGAGCTCTCCCAAATATCAAAACAATCGCCCTGGCGCGCAGAGTGTGCCGGGACTGGAAGGAATTCATCGACCACTACTACGACGATTTCGGATTCGAAATGCTCGCTCTGTAACGCACGCACTGTCGCTCCTTTAGTCAAAATGCTTTTATTTCAGCTACGGCGATGAAGCAGGCGATTTTTAACGAGAATCATCAATGTGCTGGCGGCGACCGAACGACACGGAGTTTATTACGTGCACTGAAGATGGAAAGTTTAAACCTGGTCGCGTTTGTCGCCAAGAATTCAGCTGGTTGTGCTTGCATCAAAGCCGACTCAACGATTGTATTTCGCAGGAAAAGGCGGCGACGGTGATCGACTGTTTGAACACCGACGAAGCGGTCGTTGCAGTTAACGAAATCGATTTTATCTGCATTGACGGAGCCTACTGTGTTCAAGTTAGAAATCAGTTTTTTTGCTAAAAGCAAATACAATTTTTTAGTTGACGACAGAGGATTACCGTAAGCTGTGCGCAGCTCTACCCAGAGCGAAAACAATGATGATCTACAATCCTCTAGAAGATGACCGCTTCGTTTCGAGCGACACGTTTGAAGTGATGCTGCACTCGTTTCAGTTTTGCACGGTCAGTACGCCGCATAATGTTAAAATGATCGTAGGAGTTTAGAATGTAACGCTCGACTACCACTACATTCCGCAAAAGGCGAATTTTGCGGATCTTGTGATGAACGTTCACAATGCAGGCCTAATTAATGAATTCACAATAGCCCACTGCATCTGGAATGGGTTCGACTACCGCGATGACGGAACTGTGGAGAACATAGCCCGACAAAAGCTGGTACGTCCTCGCTCGATACTGTCGCATAAACACGAAACCGTTTAGAACTGTTCAACTCTGCCCATCAGTGCTGTAAGCGTTGACGCGTACGGTAACGAGACCGAACTCACAGAGTTGAATGCTGCGGTGAAAGCGGAGGTTGGAAAGCCGATTCTTTTGTTTGCGCACATCTACGAGAATTCGAAGAGAGAGTGGAAAAAGATAAATTGCATTCACGACCTAATCGTTGTGGTGTATCAGCGTGTCTACCGCAAGGAGTTCTTGCAGAATTTCTGGATAGGCAATTGTAGAAGGCTGTACATACCGTACTTGTATATTATGAAAAACACCTATTTTTCTCTTGTATAAACGTGATAACAACGGTAATAAGTAAACGGAGTTCTTCCCACTGTAAACATAGCCACTATAGGCTAGCACCGTAGAAGAATTCACATGTGAGCCACGCAACTGCACGCAACTTGATGCCGATTCTGCAATGTATTTTGAAGAAATGAAACGTTTCAAACGCTTGCGTGTTGTCTTTAAATTTACCGCGCAACCGCGCCAAGTAACCGCTTGAAAAAATACATTTACCATCATACAAGAGTTGCACCTATTAGTAATACTTGATGCGATCTTTTACGAAATTCCGTCCATCCACCACGATTGTGCATTTACGAGGGAATAGTGGCGATTTGATTGCGACACATGTGATCCTGGCTCGTTCCGGCTGTTTCGCGTGATTCTGATGGCATGCGCGTTCCTCGCGACCTCGAATTGGTCTGGGATGGCCATGGAAACACAGAATTGTGGTCGTTTGGTTGAGAATCAACCGAGATCGGAGAACCGTTGATCGAACACGCGCTGTTGTTGGCGCTGCTCCTTGGAGGGAGAACTCATCGCAGCCAGCTTGCTTGCATTGTGACCTATCGCGGCTGGCGCGTGGCCCACCCACCCGAAACACACGGCGGTCACTGACCGTCCATTCGCCTGCACACGACATCGATTTGTTTGTTTGCCCACTTCCACTCTTCTGTCGAACCCAACCAGCAGCGATCACACACGATGCTCCTCACCTACGCGCTGCTTCTCGTCTTCTGTTCAACGGCGCAATCGCAGTTTCCACCCAACGGGTGAGCGTTTTCTATTTCCCCGTTCGATCGACTTTGCCGCGAATTCAGAAATGGCGCCAAGACGACAAGTTTGTCGGGCGGATTCGCCACGGACGGCGACTCGAAGATCAACGCGGTCGCGATCGAGCTGCTGACCATCGGTCTCCTGGGCGGCTACGCGGAGCGGAAGGTGAAACAATTCAACGACCGGATCTATCTGAACAAATTCCTGCGGAGCTACTGGCTCGGCACTCGCTACTACTCGTTGGTGAGTCAGTCATCTTTGAATCTCTGTGAATCGAGTCAAGCGCAATTTCAGGACAACCACTACTTCCTGGACACGCGTGACACGTGCGCGTATCGCATGGACTCGACCGAGCGCGTCGGTTTGGAGTACGAGGACGGCGCTCTCATCCACGACATCATCTACCAATGCCAACGCTTCGCGGAATACTGTTGCGGTCTCACCTGCTGCAAGAACAGCGATCGACGAGCGGCGCTGGCGGCGGAAAGAGCGAAAAACGGCGTCTCCGGGGTCGTCGCGCCGTTCTTCTTGATGATTATCGTGAAAATGCTACTGTGAAATAGTTTATTTATGTACAAATCCACTCAAAACATCGTCAATTTGGGTTTTCGTGGCGTTTGCGTTGCAGAAACACGCTCGGATCGTGAGTCCTTCGACCGATCCTCTGCAGTAGCACGCGTTCATCGTTCGTTTTCCGTCTTTTCGACACAATTCCTTGCAGGTGCGCTCGAGACAGCGGTCGAGGCTCGGGAACGAGCTGAAGCGAGGAGGAAGTAAATCTTTGATCTTTCACAATTCGACCGTGAATTTCACGGAAGCGAAACGACTACGATTTCTCGGTCACGCGAGCGGAAAACCAAAGTTTAATTAATCGAATAGGAGTGCAGAGGTGATGAAATTGATTTTTGGAGTAGTAATGAATTGAATTTGGACAGCACAAGAGTGGACTGAGGCAGAAAAGGTCGTAAACAGATTCGCAAAACTCGTTTTTGGAAGTTGGAATTTAGGCAAAAAATGTGGAACGCTTCACGAATTTGCGTGTCATCCTTGCGCAGGGGCCATGCTAATCTTCTCTGTATTGTTCCAATTTTAGTATATGTTCATGGAATGAACGTCAGAGTATGTGGACGCCGCGCTTTTATAGAAAGGAGCGGAGTTCTATTGCTCGCGCGCAGCGGTGCGAGAGAGCGCAGACGAGCAGAGAACTGCATTGGTGTGTGCACTGTGTGCAACTCGCAACTTTCGATCTGTTTTTGTGGATGCTATCTTGACATAGCGGAAGCCTCATATGTGACTGTGCCCGAATTTGATCATTTTGTAAGAATCCTCCCCTGCAACATTCCATTCGCGAGAATTTCCGAAATCACGTTATTCGACCCGATGGGCTCTTCGACTGGGAAAACGTTGATCTATGCGTCCAAAACTATCCAGAGATGATCTGATCGCTAGCAACCATCAATTTGGCAAAAAGGCAAACAAATTCGACGAGACAATGCTTTTACAATTCTCTGACTCGTCTGCACTCTCTCGCACCGCTGCGCGCGAGCATACAACTCCGACTCCTTTCTATAAAAGCGCGCGTCCACTATCTGATGTTCATTCCATGAACATATACTAAATTGGAACAATACAGAGAAGATTAGCATGGCCCCTGCGCAAGGATGACACGCAAATTCGTGAAGCGTTCCACATTTTTTGCCGAATTTTCAGTCTTCGCCTCTTCTCAACGTTAAAAAATACCATTTTTGCTGATTTGCGTATCTTAACATAGCTCTTTACCAGGCCTAATCAAGCCACTTCGAGATAGATCATCGCGTATCAAGCAATCTCCCAGAGTAACCCTGACGTCAGCACCTCCCCCGCTTCGTCATCTCAATTTCGCCTCTTCCCAAACACAGCGTTTCATTGCTTTTTTCATTTCCTCCGGCACCAAACGTCGTCTCCCCGTTCCAGACGCGACCGCGTGGTCCTTCGATTGTTTATTGCCCCGGAGAGAAGCGAAAACGCAACGCAATTAGTCGTTTAATCTCCCATCGCGAGAGTGACGAATTCTCTGATTTGATAACTCGGCTCTCGGCGCTTTTCAAAAGCGCAATTAATCACCGAACGATCAATAACGCGCGCGCGTGCGCGCCTATAACCCCGGACACCCATAAAACCGCGAAAAAACTCACCACGGAAGTGTCACGTGTGGACTGCATTTGGCGCGACACGATCCGCCCTGAACGGTCGGTACGTCGACGAGGAGAAGGAGGAGAACGGAGGCGAGAATGGTGGAGGCGAGGAGCACGCCTGAGGGCGACGGGAGCGCGAACATCGAGCGAGAAGCTTCTTCGCAAGAAACAAAAGAGAAAAACGGTTTTTAAGCGCGTTTGTTGCGCAAAGAACCGCGAAACCGGCTTCGCCGCTGCAGCCCGAAGGCATCGGTGTTTCTGCTGCTGCTGCTTTGTCACCGCAAATGGGCGTGTTGGCAAGAAGAAGAAGAGGGGGAGAGGCGCAGCAGCAGCAGCAGAAGGCAAAGTAGGAAGCGGAGGAGGCGGAGTCCCCGGCGGGCCGCAAAGCCTCGAGAGTGAAAATCTCCTCGTAGAGTGCGACGACGTCTCTTGCGGTGTTTCTTGACTCGCGAAGGAAAAGAAGAAGAGGAGAAGCATGCTGCTATCGCCGGAACAGTTCGCTCGTCTCAGCGAGTACGCTTCATGTAAGTGGATTTGATCTGTTGTCGTGTGCGGGGGTGGTTTGATCAACTGGATTCGGCTTGGCTGATTGAGGGAGGTTGAGAGTGTTGCAAAGTGCGAAAACGCGATATTTTTGGATTGAAAATGGTGAATTTGGGATTTTTTGTTGATTTGGGTCAATTTTACATTCAAGCTCCTCTCAAACCACGTTTCTATGGCCAGAGTATCGTAATTGAAGCGTTTTTGCGTTTGGTAACGCTGACGCCCAAAAATGGCCAAAACGAGTTACAATCAACTTTTCGACCATGATTACCGTAACCTTTTTCTCGTTTTTCGTCTTTTGTCGTATCGATCGTTTCCGGATCATCGTTGGTCTTCGCGCCTATTTCAGTGCAGGTATTTTGCACTAAAATACGGTAATAGCTGCTCAAAGCTACGGTAGAATCAAAGAATATGCGCATTTCGATAGTGCGCAAACCCTTGATTTGTCGCGATCGCATCTCCTGACCTCCGCAAGCAGGTTTTTGCCTGCCGCAATTCAGCGCCATTCGATATACAGGCTCGCCTAAGGTCCACTCCACACTCCGCGGACTTGTTCTAAGCGAATCAGAAGCGCCTTCAGTCCTTCCCTAATGCGAATCCCCTCGTCTTCAGTGCTGCTGCACTTTGTCCCGATTGAATCTCCGTTTTCGGCCCGAAACATCGCCAGATCGATAGGATCTCGACGCGTTTTTCGCGCGAAAGGTGCGCTGCTGTTATTAATTAAATGAATATCTGAGTGGAGGAAGCCCGGGGAGAGCGAAAGCGCTCCGGCCGACGCTTCCGGTCTTCTTCGGCGTGTGGGCACATTAGGCGCGTGATGACGACACGGATGTTGGGGCGACTGGGGGAGCGGATGTAGGTGTGATGATTAGGATACTGTAGTCTACGAAAACAAACTAATGTCTGTAGCAAAGTTCCAGTTTTACCTAATGTTCAATCAAAAAAAAGTTTCACCTTCGAGCGGATTCGAACCTGCGACACCTGGCATGAGAGACAACAGTACTAACCATTACACTAAACGACCTCTTCTCTGCTTGCGCATAGCCGAGTGGTTAGCATCGGTGTCTATAAATCCAGAGGTCACGGGTTCAAATCCCACAAGCGCCAAGATTTTATCTCTTCGCTCGAAACCAACAAAATATTGATTCGCCAATGTTTCAAGCGTCTTAAACTCCGCTGCAAACCTCTTTTTGTGCGCATCAAATGAGCCTTTTGCGCTTTTGTGGTGACAAATCGAACGCAATTCGAACGTCTTAATTGCGTTTGTTCGCTTCATTTCACAAGTCAATAATTTGATAATAAACGCGTCTCTATCGATCGCCCGCCGCTTATTCTTCCTGAAAGCCTCAAAATGAACTCTGCGAGAGAAGTTGTAGTTGTTGCCACACAGTGGTGGTACTCGGCGGCTGCTGCACTCTTCAAATTGCCTTCCAAGATGTCGCCGTCGACGACGGCGGCGACGACGCAAGCAGAAGAGAATCAACATATGTTTTACATTTTCGCTCAATTTTCCCACGACGCGTCGAAGATCTGTTTTTGAAAATGAACCAAGTCTAATGGCGAGCACGGAAGATTTGTCTAGCCGAATGTGCGACATTTATAAATGGCAATCAGTTGGTTCGAATCGAGTCGTCATCGTGACAAACAACAGTCTGAATCACCGTCAACGAGACAGTGAGTGACTAGCTGAATGGTTAGCACGCTTGTCTGTCATCCAAGAGATATTAGCGAGTTCAATCCGGTCGGAAATCAATTTTTTTGTTTTGCTTTAATTTGATTTTAGGCTAGTTCAAACCGCTCTATGTTAAAAAGAGGTGTTTTGGCGTTAAACCAACGTTTTAAAGGCATTTTTCAATATCGAAAGACAGACATACAGTATACCAAGCTTGAGAACTGCGCCAGGAAGCAATACGATCACTTTAAGCCTCAATTTCGCTCTAATTGCCTCTTGACATTCGAAAACTCACTTCCTTGCCTCCCACAGCACGTCAGTTCACTTATTTCGCCCATTTTTGACCAACTCCACCACCTACAGTACCCTTCAAAACAATGCCCGCAGCCCATACAATCACTTTTCCGCGCCATTTTTAATTGAAATTAAACGATTCCGCACCATTTCCTTTCGCTTTTCAATTCCGCTCTCCCTCGGGACCCTTCGCAACAGCAGAACGACGTTCTCCTCTTCCACCGCTGCCGCCGGCGGCGGAGCCAGAACCACGCACCCACGACAACACATCGCATTCTCTCTCTTCAAAATTGCGAAATGTCGTCCGAGGAGCGATATTACAAGATCTGGACCCTCTGGGGGCTCTTGGAGCGCGCGCACCGAGTCGTTTGCGTGTGTGGTCGGAGAGGAAATTTATTTTTGACGCGTCATTCTGTTTGTCCTCCTCTCGGAGGCGAACAAACGAAGATGGCGCGCGAGGCTAATGGCCATACGACCACCGCCACCGTCTGTGGTGCCACAAGCGAGCAAGCAAGCAAGCAACACATCTGTTCTGTCGCGCCGAATTGTCGCGTCGAGAGGTCGATTGAAAGTGAAAAGAGATTTTCAGTTTTCGCATAATTAGAGCGACAGAATTAGAGAGGCGCGCGCGCGGAGGTTGTGCTGCTGCGCTGCTGTGCTGCTTGAAGCCGACGATTCCTGATTGATTGAATAAAAGGAGGCGACAGCGGGGAAGTCGGATTTTGCATAATAAATTCGTGACTACAGCGAGAACGTCACTTTAATTGGAGGATTTGAGCGAGTGGGAGTTGCAAGGCGGCAGGCAGAGCGAAAGAAGGCGTCTTTATGACGAAGAACATCGAGGATTACTGTAGAAAAAGTAGACTTTTTCGGTTTAAATGCCCTTTTGCATTTCACTCTCGGCGCGATCACCATGACGCTCTGTCTGTGTCTGTGGTAGTGATGCATCACTGATTTGCGCGCCAGACGTCTGGTTGCGGCGTTCTTTTGGGATTTTGACGCATGCTGCGTGGTTTCCAGGACGCGGAATTGCTTTGCGAGCCAACCGGAATATGAATTTGAGCGCAAACAACGCAGGGAAGGAAGATTTACTGGTTGGGCGAAAACAAATTTGACGTGCGGAACGCGATTTATTGGGATTCCAATGTGTACTTCACGTTCATGGGGAGGTCGACCACAGCACGACTACAGCGTTACGTGATTGGAACGCCGAAAAACAGTCGAAATCGTCTTCCTGAAGGCAAATATTCGTCAATTGCTCGTCAAGGAACTGCACGACGGTATTCCGCACAAGCGGTAGAAGAGAGAGTCAGACGATCAGAGGAGAACTGCTTTCAACGAGTTTTTCGCGTTCTTATCAGCAACCTTCGACCTTTTTGGGCATATTTCTGGTTTGTACTGTGGTTTCATGGTTGATAACTGCATCTGACAGATGCGCAGAGCTGTCATAGTGCCATTCTTCCCCGAAAATGGATCATTTTGTGGAGAATTCACCCCTGCAACATTCCATACCTGGAATTTCCCAAAAACCACATTATTTGATCCGCAGAGGGCTCATTCAGCTGGGAAAACGTTGATATATGCAGGGCAGGAGTTCACAAAAGCACCTTACGTCTTCATGGCCAATGAGATCGCGAAGAACGTTCACGAATGCTTTCCCCAGTCGCGCGTTGCGAGCGCACAGCGCACGCTCCTTCACTGTCATTCCATCGCAAGCTCCAAATTTTCAATCTCTTCCGAAACCGGACGTAATTCATGACGGAGTCACTCTGAGAAACGCGAATCCGATTAGTATCTGCGTATATACCGCTTAAAACAGCTCATAAATCGAGAAACTGACGATTTAATGGCTAAACTGGTGGATTAGCGCACAACTATAGAGTCAACAATCCGTGGTCGATTAAAGGATTTGCGCTTCCGAGAAGAGCGCGAATAGGAGCGCGGATTACGGGGGAACGATGGGGATGAACGCTGACGCGTACGCTATCAGCGCAGAAGCTGCGCTTTCAGCTTCAGACAGTCTGTAATGGCAGCGCTGTTGTCTGCTCCGACACCCAGATTCGCGCGAACAGCGATCACTGACCGTACAGCGCAAATTTTGACCAAATCTCGCGTCAAGACGCGCAATTTTTGGCCGTTTTTGGCGATTATTCGCTTTGTTTATTGTTCTCCAAACTTGGCTGAACTCGTTAATTGAAAGAATGTAGCCGTTAGAACTCAAAAAATCGAAGAAATTTCGCCAATAGACGAGTGATTTGAATGCTTCTCCAGCGCAAAAACCGGGTCGTTGCAGGACCCTTCCAGGTCGGCCATGCTCCGCAAATTCCGCAAGTTTTTGTTTAATGCCAACAATTCACGATTGCGTCACAAGTCAACGCGATTCAATTGAATTTACGCATCCGCAAACCTCCGATCACAGAGTTCAACGACGCCCACTTTGACTACGGATATGCGCTCCTGTCCCAACAGTTTTGATGTCACCCGCGATTTCTAATCCCTGAATCCTCTTCAAGCGCATCATCCAAGATCTCGCTCCTCACTTATTTTCTTTCTTTCTCTCCATCAAAACTTCAATCATTAAGCGAACACCGCCCGCTACTGCCGCTGATGTGTGCTCTCAGCTAGCTGAGTCAGCGCGCTTCCTCTCCGCTCTCCGCGCCAGCGCAATTAAACCGCAGTCGAAACCCACAACTCTGATTCATCTCTTCTTTTCGCGGAGCCTTTTTTGACGCGTCAGATTCTTCATTAAGATTCTCGCGCCGCTCGTTTTATGACCTGCAAACAGCGTTGTCTTCTCTGTCTTCTTCTACACGCCTGAGGACTGAGAGAAGGAGTGAGTGACTCTCCCGAGCGCGCGCACGTGAGTAGGCAGAAGAAGAAGAAGAAGACAATAGCGCTTAATAGATCTCGCATATCGTCTTCTCTTCTCTCCGAATCAGACATCTTCCTCCTCCACGCATGTTATGCTTGATTGGCGCCAACCGCCGCCGGCGCCGCCAACCTGTCATGCCCGGGCGCCGCGGAGGTCTCTACTCGCTTGGTAAATACCTCACAGGTGGCCGAATTCAGCCGAAATCAGTCGGGACCGTTGCCTAATCGCTCGTAGATTTAGACTCGAGCCACAAGATCGAAGATATGCTGGACGAATTCCAGCCGGACGGCATGTTCTTCAAGTATCTGTGCGAAGAGGAACAGACGATCGACTTGACGGATTCACGCATTTCATCAACGTCTACTTTGGCGCCGAGCTTCCCGGAGATCTCATTCAGCAGTTGTTCCTCTCCTTTGCGCATCATCCGACACCGAAAGGTAGGTTTGAGGCTTATGTTAGACGATGGCGAATATGACGCGGGATTACGTGGGGGGACGATGGGGATGAACGCTGACGTGTACGCTAACAGCGCAGAAGCTGCGCTTTCACTTCAACGTGAGACGACCGCTTCAGACAGTCTGTGATGGTCAGCGCGCTGCTGTCTGCTCTGAAACACCCAGATTCCGCGCGCAAACAGGCGCTCTACTGTCCGTACAGCGCAAATTTTTACAAAGACCCATTTCTTGACCTATTTGGCGATCGTTCGCTTGTTTATTGTTCCTCAAACTTGGCTCAATGCGTGATCTTATGAAAATATAGCGGCTTGAACTCAAAAATCGAAGAAATTCGTCGATAGACAGCGAATTGATTGCTCGGCTCCGCACAGCGTTTCTCCGGGTCGTTGCAGGACGCTGTTCCTCTCCTTCCCACACCACCCAGCACCGAGCGGTAGGCTGGGCACAAACGCTGGCACTACGGTCACCGTATCTTGTGATTTTGGCTATTTTGACGGTGCGCAGCGCTGAGAATAGCGCGCAGCGTGAGAGCGTTCAAAGCGTAGGCTTCCACGCGCCATTCATATTTTTGTGAAAATCGTCGTTTTCGTGTGAAACGCGAGATAGTTTTCTCAGCAAGCGCATTGTTTGCGCGCTCTCGCGTGGCGACGCATTAATGAGAGCGAAATTGAATTAGCGCGCAGCCAGAAGGCGCAAAAATTTGGTTC
>MQUG01002219.1:0-14874 GCA_007213375.1 Steinernema feltiae | reverse complement strand
TAAATTTTTGTTAACGGTCAGACGGTTTTTTCCTTTTTAATTTTAATGCATATCCGTGTCTTTGCGTTCTTGTCGCATACGGCTCAGGTTATTGTTCACCAAGGACAACTGGCAACAAGAAACATTTTCTCGGATTAAATTTGTTTGTTTGTCGGATCGGTTCTAAACAAAATTCCAAACTTCAGTATTTTAAAACCCAAACAATAAAGCATTTTGGAAGTACTCATCGTTCCCAACTCAATTGAATGGCAGTTTAAATTTAATGTTCACCCAAACTAGCGCAGTCACATTTTTGTGGTTAATTTTGAATACTTCAATATTGAAGCATTCTCCCTCAAGGTGCACATTTGTGTTTTGAGTGCCAATTTGCCAACAGCTCATGATCAAAGCTGGCCTTCTTCGACAAAGCTTACCCTATGTTACTTCAGCGTCATTTAGAGTTGACAACATTCAATTTTGATAGCCCTAATGGACCTAAATTTCTTTAAACAAATATTTTTGATTGAAGTGTGTTGTTGCCATGTTGGTTATTTCGATCAATTGTAACACGTAAACTTAATAAAGATGATATTTCCGTCGTTGTTAACAAACATCAAATTGTAGAAAAGTGCAACGAAAATTCGAGTGATTCGAGCGCATTGCATTGACTGAATTGAGTGCATTGGCCTCGATTATTGCACTATTTCTTCAATTCTGCTTTCAAACATTTCTGCTTTCTTTATGGAAGAAATTTTCTAGCTGACAAAAGCATCAAATTCACGATTTTTTGTCGTTTCGCCATTCGCACTACGGAATGGCAGTGAATTGGCAGATTTCTGGTAGAACAATGCGCTGTTTTCCTTGATTAAGCGTTTTTCACATCTATTTTTAATCAAGAACAAAGGCCCTTTAGTTGTTTCAAAATGGCGTACTGGACACAATGATTCTGGTATTTTTTTGGGCAATTCTCTTTGTCTTGGTCTCTAAATACCTCCATCAGGCCTCAATCTTTGACCTGAGCTGTCAACTGCTGGCTCATTTGTATCAAATTAAAACTTGAGAATATAAAATTCTGTGAAAAATGAAAACGAAAATATATTTTTGGCGTCCAATCTTTCTTGTTTAACTTTTTTGCTTTTCTGATTTTCAAATTTAGCCATTCCGCGTGTTCTGGTCTTAAATCAGCCGATAACCGTTTGTATGTGCTAGCAGTCACTGCGCTTGACATTTGAAAAAAATAAATAATTTTTGCTTTTCATATGTCAGCTCATCGAGATCTAATTAGAGTCTGGCAGATTGCCAGAACTGTTTTCACTTGATCGAGATTCTCGCCTGGCCAAGTTTTAGCGAATTGTGAAAACAATGCGTTTACTAACTATAGAAACAATGCAAACCAACAAAACAATTTTTGGAGCTCAGGCTCGCTTGCCGGTGCTCACTGTCTCAAGGTTCCGCTCATCCTATGCGGTGCACTGATTTTTTTCCAATATAACTTGTTTTGTCTTTATAAAAAAACAAAAAAACAAAATTTAATTTTCATTGGTACAGTGCTCGACAAAAGTATAGGACACCCCCCGCTTCTCTCCATATCAGGAACATTTTAATGTTTCTAGATAAAACCAATAATACGACGTGAAAGAGCACTCTTTTTACATGTAATAACCCATTTGCCAAAGAATTCCAGTGGCCCATCTGTTCATTACAAGTTTAACAACTTTTCAACCCACAAAACAGCTGGACAAAAGTATAGGACACCCTTCAATATTGTTAGGATAAAACTTCCTATAGGGACTATGAATAGCACAATCTTGTGAGTCATGCCTTAAAACCCTTGTGGGTGCGTTTTTGACCTTCTGAGGATCTTCTAACAAGATTTTCCCGCCAAAAATATGAAAAAACTCAAATTTTAGCCGAACTTAGCCAAAAACGCACATATTTCCGATTTAAACCGCTCGAAAACGTGCTAACTACTTAGTCCTGCGTTGTTACTCACAGAAACATTGATAAACTTGAGAAACCAATCGGTTTTTACAGCGAGAGGGGACATTCCGAAAAACCCGAACTTGGCTAGGTTTCAGACCAGCCCTGAAAATCGGCCCAAAAAGTTTTTTATGCTCAAATCAGAGTTGCACCATGGTTTTCAGCGTATTTCAAAACCTATGTAATATGTCTCCTGCATGTGAAAAATATAACCAGTTCACAGTACATCAGTTTCCAGTTTGCAACATGTTTAGCAACTGAAAACGCCTGTTTTCGACCGAACTAAAGAAAACCATTGCTCATCTTTTGCTTTTCCTCTTGTTTCCCGATTTGAATTACGGACAGGATTTTGAAATACGCTGAAAAACATGGTCCAACTTTGATTTGAGCAGAAAAAATTTTTTGGGCCGATTTTCATGGGCTGATCTGAAACCTGGCCAAGTTCGGGTTTTTCGGAATGTCCCCTCTCGCTGTAAAAACCGATTGCTCTCCTATGTTTATCGATGTTTCTGTGCATAACAACGAAAATCTAAGAAGGAATCACGTTTTCGTGCAATTTCAATCGGAATAATTGCGTTTTTGATCAAGTTCGGCTAAAAAATGAGTTTTTTTTATGTTTTGGCGGGAAAGTCTTGTTAGAAGGTGCTCTTACGGCCAAACAAGGACACACTAAGGTTTTCAGACATGGCAAACACGATTTTGCTGTTCGCAGTTCCATTCGCCAGTTTTATCCTAAAAATATCGAAGGTGTCCTATACTTTTGTCTAGCTGTTTTGTGGGTTAAAAATTGTTTCATGTTATAAGAGCAGACAGACCACAGCAATTCTTATGCGAATGGGTTACTATAAGTAAAAAGAGTTGCTCTTTCACGTGGTATCATTGGTTTTATCTAGAAACACTTAAATGTCAATGAAATAGAGAAAAACGGGGGTTGTCCTATACTTTTGTCGAGCACTGTATTACAATGTTTGACGTGTGACGGTGCTCAATGTCACAACGTTCCGCTTTTCACAACCAGTGCACTGCCTTCTTTCCCGCTATAACTTGTTTGTTTCAAATTTATTAAATTTTTAAACTAAATTTAATTTTCATAAAATTTAATTTTTTTTAATTACAACTTTTATTTTTTTGGTGAGCCAAATGCGTAGCCTAACCATTTGAGCTGTTCATGTAATGTTTTGGTTATCACGCTGTGAATTGGTGTTTAGATTTAAGACTTTTGATTTCACTCCTGTTCTTCATTTTTAATAAGCTTTTGCTTTTTCGAAACTAGAGCTCAAAGTATAAGGACATTTTATAGTAAACTTCAACGGCTGCAAATTACGATTTTTCATTTTAACAATTAATGTTTTGTTTTGAGGGTTTTTGAACTGCGCTGAGCTCCAAATAGAACCCAAAGATCTATTTTTTTTCTTTTCTATCAATCTATCATCATCTCGGTTAACTCTAAGTTATCTCGGTTATCTCTACGCTATCGTCAAAAATCTAGGAGTTACATATAACGATCAGCTCTTTTTCGAACCTTATATCAATCTCTGTCACACCAAAGCCACCAAAGACTCTGTGTATAACAAATTAAATTAAACCATTTTTGGTTTGACTTGTACAACTGCAAACAACGTTCAGTTTTATCAGAAAAACACTTTATTTCGCAACAATTTAGAGTTTACATTTAGACATTTAAAGTCGAGCTCCATATGTCATTGTCACAAAATACACTTATGGTTAGCGGTAGTCGGACTGGTTCTATTTTGTTCTATATTTAAAAAAAAATGTTTTTTACTTTGACTTTTACTTGAAAAAAAGAACAATTGATTTTTGCGTTCTTCCTCTGGTGCTTCTTTATAACCATGAAATACTGTAATCTGCATTGGTTTACCACTTTATCATATTTTTTGTTAGCGTGAGCACTTTGACACTTGGATTGAACTGTTACGCGTCTCAATATGCTCTTGTCATGTGTGACCACATCAGGTAATTGATTTAGCTTGATTTAACTTCTGTAATTTTTTTTTAGCACGTTTTGATCTTTCGGCATACAATGTTTGTGAAAAAATCAACCAGTTTGAAAAACTTTTTTGATGGCTTTGTTCAAATGTTTAAAACCGTTTTTATGTCGAAACATTTTTCAGTAAATTTCAGTAATAATAGCGTTGGTTTTTCTCGTTAGCTTTTTTTAATTGATCGAGATCTAGTCTGGCCAACTTTTAGATTAGATTTCTATTTTTTAGAAGCGAATTAGATTTCTAAACTAAATTTAATTTTCTATTTAATAATTTTTATTTACAACTTTTTTTATTTTTGGGGAACCAAACGCGTAGCCTAACCATTTGAGCTGTTCATGTAATAAGACAGTAATTTTTCAACCACATTACAAAGACAGTATTTGGCCAAGTGAAAGCGTTGCTTTGATTTCTATGAGATTTCGTGAAAAAAAATGAACCAGTTTGAAAAACATTTTTGCCGACTTTCTTGTCGAAACTCTGGAACTTACCATTTGAATGGCAAAGATTGTAAAGATCTTTGGCATTGTAACGACTCAACTGTGAACGCTTTCAATTTCTTTAACAAAGCGGTATTAATTTTTGCCGTCTTTGCTTTCTCAGAAGCTTTAAGGATTGAGCACCATGAGTATCTTTCTGGTACACACAAATACACTCCAAGGGGAAACACAATTATTCATGCGCTTTGCTCAATGCGAATCACATGGAAAAACTCATTTCTAATAAATTTTTGTGTGGCTCGGAGCGTATCATTTGATCCAAAAAAGAGTAATTTGAAAGAGATATTTCTTCGTTGTCTGCATTCAGTGGAAAAAAGTTTATTTTTGTGAACCAAACGACTATTTCAGCTTTTTGGCAATGGGTCATCGGTATGCCCAAGTTTGTTAACCAACTATTAACTCCAATTAAATTTTTTGGTCCCATACAAACGTAACTAAATTCTGTTTTGTAACAACGTAACAAATTTTGTGCTTTTCGCTTAGGTACTTCAACTTTCAATGTAAAGAGTGTTGCGTCTCAATGTAACCGCAAAAATTGCAAATTTCGTCATTTCTATGACGAACAAAATTGCAATTACAGATCAATTTTTGATTTGCACGTTCCTGCACAATTTGGTAATGTCGATCACACTACACTGCAACGTTGCAAATGTGTGCATTTGTTAGTTTTGAAAACAATTTTGCGACTCGTTTGTCGGGTCCAGAAGAAGGCAGTACGCCTTGGATCGCTCAGAAGAAAGCGAGCAAATGGGAGGAAAATGGTTTTGCATTTCTTGTTGGTTTTTTGCTAGCAAATAATCCGCAAATATATTGCCCGTGCTTCTCTTTTTGGCATTGTGGTCATCGGTATGTCTAAGTTGGTTAACCATGACGATAACAATGAGAATCGCGTAAAAAATGTAGTGAAATTTTTGATATGCGGCATTCCGCGAATACTAGAAAGGTCACGGATAAAACTTCATTCGGAAGTGAATGGAACAAACAAACAAATTGTTTTTTTTGAATGATGATGTTGACAAAGATTGGACGAGAATAGCAATAAATTACATCTTCTACGGGCGAAGGTGTAAATTGTTTTGACAAGCGCAAGTCTTTTTGGCCGATTTGTTTTGTTACTTACACATCCTATTGTCATTACATTACACATCCTATTGTCAGTCTATCGCTCAGCAGCCGCCGCAGGCGGTTGCTCGAGCCTCCCTGTCCTGGATAACAATCTTGTAGCAAACCATCGCGTCCAAGCCCTTTTGAGGTCTGGACACATTCAAAACATAACCATTCAAGATTTATTCAGCAAACAACTTTCTGGGATATTTTTGGGGTAGGTCTACAGGTCCACGCTCACTGGCAATAGTTTTCCGATAGGCAATTCCGACATACTCACATTTAGCGTTCGAGTTTTTGGGCTTCCGGATGTCAATAGGTGTTCAAAATATCGTTTTTTTACAGATATCTATTTTCTGTCGGCCAGATTAGCGTCAACTCAACTTAACGGCAATCGCAATGGACAAATAATCGTCTTAACGCAGAAAATGATGTTTTAAAGAGCTGGAGCAGTTAGGCGAAATTTGGTATTTCCGATGCAGTACGGCTATATGCAGTTTTTAAGATTTTTTTTTTTATTTTTTGGTATGGGGACTGCGGCGACAAACAAACTTAAACGAATTCTGACCATAGATCGGACATGTAGATCAACGTATGCACGGACAACAATAGTCGTAAAGAAATAATTTTAGGCACTCGCTGTTTTTGTTTGATTCAAAAATAATTCGTTCGACAGTTGAGGATCAATAAATTTCTTGGGTTTTAGGGTACGACAATAAATTTCATGGAACTTTAACTTTACGGCTTCTTGAGCGCCTGCATTGGAGAGAGAAGACTCAAAAATTCAGACGCTTCTTATTTTTTGATTACCAAATTCGGAATCATTTTTAAATTCTAAATTTTTAAAACTTGGAAAAACAGCATGTGCACTTAGGTTTGCACACTACAGTTAGAAACTTAATTTTTGTTCGTTGGCGTGGTGGCTAGAGATTGTATGCGCGTGTATTTCAGAATATTCAACTCATTACTACAAGATTTTAGAAGATTTCTTTTTAAATTGTTTTTTTAAACAAACATTTTTGCCATCTTTCACCATATTCATATCATATTTGCTTTTGTTTTCGATTTTCGAATGCTGCTTTCGATTCAGTCTAAAGAAGCCAAAAGTTTTTGTGAAAACCGTAGTTCATTGCCGATCATTCTTCTTCTTCATGTGTTTTACAAATTTTTGGTTTGGGTAGGATCATGTATAAGAACAAGGCAAAGTGTAGCTTATTTGTTTTATTTTTGGTGTTTCGATCAAACAAAAAAATTTAAAAAACGTTTTTTGCGATGGTTTCCATCCATTCTAGACATTTCTGCTATCTGCAACCTGCATTTTCAGGCAAAATCAGCCAACATGAGTGGAAAATGCACCCAAAATTGAGCTCTTTGAGTTATCGATCAGACAGACCGCTTCTGATCGATAGTTGATAGCTTAAATGGTATCAAGGAGGTGGTTTGGTTTACAAAGTTTCAGAATATTTCTCAATTTTTTGCACATATTCATGATATTTTCCATTGCTTATTTAACTTTCGAATGCTGCATTTCGATTCGTCTTTTTTAGAAGCCAAATTTTTTGCCGATTTTAGTGAAGACCGCAGATGATCACTTCGTGTGTTGCAGTTCTTTGGCTGTTTTGTTTGCATTAAGTATAAGAACAAAGCAACGGTTTTTGATGCAATGGTGGATGCATTACATTGTGTAGGAGCACCCAGGACCCGGTTTTGGCAGCCTTGGGATTTGTTAGTGTGAAAAGTTATTTTTGTCTACAAGTCGATTTGGCGAGAGCTCTCACAAATACGTTAGCTTAAAGTTTTGATTTTTTGTCACAGAGTTCACTGAGATTACGAGCAATTTGTGTTGCAATCGTGTTGCAAGCAATTTTTTTGCTCTTGATAAGACTTGAATCGTTGAATTAACTCTTTACTTATTAACTTAAATTCCGATTTTTTTGGTATTAGCTGTTTCCGCCGATGACGCAAGCAGTGCAAACAGGCAAACGCGGAGACCATAAACAAAACTAAAACAGCTCAAATCTATTTTTGTTGGTCCAAGTGTGTGGTAGATAGCGTCGGATTTTGAACTCAATGGGAGTCCAGCACCTCTAACCACAATTATCGTAACATTTGTGAGTTAGCGGGTGAGTTTAAGATTTTTGCGGTCCATGTCTTTACCTCATAATGTAAACTGAAATTATTGCTCAAGGATTTTTGTGCGAGACTGTTGCGGTATAGTAGTCACTATGGTGAAGTTCTAGAATCTGATTTGCATAATATATTACGTTGTTGACTTTATCACTTGAAGAACTAGGCTTGAATAGGCAGCGACACAGCCTTTAATTAGTACAATTTTTGATTTGGGTTGTTGTAATTGTAATGGTAATTGTTGCTCTATAATTTCAATATCAAAAACTGAGCAATCGTATCTCGCAATCTACTAAACTCACATTAGTTAAACATAGCAGTCGTGAATAGATCTTTATTGTCTTATTATCATCATTTTATATCCCAAAAAAAATTTTTTTTAAACATGTAAGTTGCTGTAGGAGTGATTTCGCGCGTTAAGATTTTTGAGGTCGTTCTTATCGTGCGATAAACTCATAAAAAATTGTTTTAGCTCGCTTGTGTTTGCTCTGTTTTGATACCAGCTGATCGATCTCAATCTTTTACTTTGGGAGAACATTATGAAGACAGTTGATTTGCGCTTAGAACGCGTGGTACCAAAGTGGGGTTACCAAAGGTAAAAAAAATTTAAAAAAAGTTAAAAAAGGTTAAAAAAATTAGATCAAAAATTTTACTTTTGATCTAATTTAAAAATTTTCCCGTACGACCTCTTGATTTGTAATGGTAGCCTTTCTGAAAACCGTTCTGCATTCTGCATTTTTGGACCTGGTTTTTGGACGCGACCACCGTAAAGCGCGAATTTTTGAATGCTTGTTATTTGCTGCGCATATGCTTGTTTGCAGCAAAATTTGATAGAGAAATTTCAATTGAGAGTCAACAACTGGAAGGATAACAATTTTTGATGTTGTATTCCGATTTTGCGACCTTTTTGCCCAGTCGAAAACATTTTTATTAGTAATTTATTAACCATTCTTGCTGCCTCATTGTAGCTTGTGTTGCAATAAGGTGGTGTTGCAATCATGCCATGTAAAAGATGCAAATTTTCAAACAGGTTTGTAGGAAGAAAATAAAAATTATTAAATTTTTATGAAAAATTTGAAATTTATTCAATCTTCCTGCTGAGAACCCATTATAAAACAAACTTTCTCACTTTGATTTTTGAACCGCATAATTTTATTTTAATCTCTGTATTCGGCGCTTACTTTTTTGAAAAAATCCATTCTTTTAATTTAATTTTTGAGATCAGCTTGGAGTTTTCAGTTCATATATCATTTTGATAAAACCAGAGATTTGTTTAGTCTCCCTTTTCGTTGGCGGTGGATGCAGAAATTTTTTTTGATTGAAGAGAGGTGAGAACTGAAAACTGAGTTTCCCTCCTTTTCCTATTTTTGTGAGCATCGGTCCGATTGATCGTGTTTCGGAATGGCATCCTTATTGGAGCCTACCATTAATCAAAGTTTTCAGGATGCTGTGAGTTCTGTTCTTCTGTTTGTTAGTAGTTTTGTCGTCGTCATACTGTAAGACACGACAAAGGTTTTATCGTTGCATTAAGTTTGAGGAAATTTCAGTCAGGAAGTATCGTCATTTTGAAGCTTTTTTAAAGTGAGTTTACATACAAAAGAGGTTTTTTATTTTTGGTCTTCCAGTCTACTAGGTACCTGTTACCCGTTATAGTAAATTAAAAAAATATTTTTTCGTACTGCCAAACATGGAAAAGACGTGAAAATAATTGAATTTGAAGCTGTAAAAGAAGCCATCACTTGCTCCGTTTACAAATACATGCTTTATTCCGGTATATTTTAGACCTTTTAGAGATATTTTAGATTCGAAAATAACCCGATTCATTCTGACTGCACGGTGAATGAATTTTTAAAGTTTAACGTCTGCGTTTGTGAAACTCAAAATGAACTCAAAAATTACATAAAATGATTTCATGTGATCGTCCGGTTACGGCAAAGTAGTTGTGCTTTCCAAAATCACCCTTTTGGAAGACAAAAATAGTAAAACCCTCGTTGTCGTGACTGTTTAAAGCGTTTTTTTAAATTGTTCGAATCCATTTAATTGGCTCTAGTTAACTGGACAGAATAAACTACAGCAACGTGTTAACGTGAAACAAATCTTCGGACGTCCTTTCTGAAACACCGCAAATTGAGAACTGAAAATAATGTACCATCCCGTTGCCACTTGACCTGGTACATATTTGAATTTACTGTTCAAAAACTGGAAATGAAACGCGATGAAACGCGAAAACGCAAAACGCAACGCAAAGAAATTGAAATCCATGAGATTTGTTTCGTTGATCTGTTTGTCGATCCATTGATCATTCCAAACAAAGCATGAAACTTTCAAGCGCTTCTACTAACTGGCCGGCTCTGGTCACTTTTGAATCCCTATTGCACCTAATGGAATGTTCTGGAAGTTTCTGGAAAGACTTTAAATCGTCTTGAGACCAATCAATTTTTTCATTTTCTGTAAATTTTCATAATTTTCATACTTCATAATCTTTTACATTTGGACTTTTGAAGTTAGATGTTTGGAATTTAATGTACCAGACCTGGCCACTTTTGTACTTTTTAAACTTTTTTGGAAGCTTGTTTTTGAAGATTGAAAACTTTTTTACTGTTTTCCTGTCTACCGTATACCTTTTACCGTATACCTGTGTACCTTACGAAAGTTTTCCGTTCGAGAATCAAAAGCCATTTGTAATTAACGAACGCTTTTTCCCATTTTCGATTGTAAATAATAAGTTACTCCTCTCTTTAAACTGAAAAATCGTATTTTTTGGGAACAATTGGAAATTGGTTAGCAATGCGTGCCTCACCGACAAGCTATAGTCTGCAGCACTACTCTCGTGTTAAATTTCAACATGGCACAAAATACCATACAACGGATGAAATAAAAGTTGGTTTAATGGTACAGGCTAATTATGATCACTGTGTTAACCAGGCCTACGCATCTGATGTTGCGTGAAAGTAACCAACCGACAATCAAACGTCCAAGTCATCATTTCTGCACAAAATGGTCTTCATCTAAAATAGTTTTAGTTTCTTTTTTTTTGCACTGGAAGCTGCCCAGCCAGCGAACGTCCAAGTCATCATTATTGCTCTGTCCGGACATTAAACACAACCCACGAAGACTACAAACAGAGTTCAAAGTTCATCTAACTATTATACTTTATTTTTGAGAAGGGATTAAGCACGCAATAAATGAAAGTCATAACGAAACCTCATATCCAAGCAGAGAAGCACATGTTAACAGCGATGTTGGTTAGAACTTAATTGCCCAATAATATATATTCTCCAACAACTTATCAACTGGTAGCTCAAAACACAAAAAACATTTCATTTTTGGGTCTGGTGCGTACGAGCACTAGAAGCGCTTGAAATTTTCATGCTTTGTTTGGAATGATCAATAGATCGACAAACAGATCAACGAAACAAATCTCATGGATTTCCAATTTTTTGCGTTGCGTTTCGCGTTTTCGCGTTTCATCGCGTTTCATTATCAAAAAACTTATGCAACGTTTATTTATTCATTTATTGACTTCTTTTTGGACATGACCAGACAAGAATGAGACTTTTGCATGGAGTTTTGATTTTTTTGATTTTCTATGCTCTGCCCTTGAAGCTACCAAAGCTTGAGCCGTTACAGTTACAGCGTTGTGTATGTACATGTGAACATACGTACATCTATTCTTGCTTTTTTGAAACAACACTGAACTAGGCTTTCTTACAAACCAAAAAGGATTTAGCCGCTTTAAACAACAGAGCAGAAACTGCAATTTTTTTCCGCTTTCGTCGTTTGATCTTAATGAAAAACAGGATTTTCTGAGTTTCCTGTCCCTCAAAATTCAGGATTTTCAGAGACTTGATTTACAAAATAAATGATCTGTTGTTGAGGTTGAGTTTCCACGGGGCTCAGATTGTCTGCTAGTTTTTAGATTGTTCTCATGGTTCAGATTCTTCCGTAGAACTGATTTTTGTACGATCCTGAACAGCAATTTTGTGAATATTGATGACGTTGTGTATGTACGCGTACGTACACACATGGATTCTTGCCATTTTTAAATGATCATAAAATTCTGAGCGCAGACAGAATTGAATTGAATTTTTGTTGCTACTTTAATTTAATGCTAATTTAATATTAATTTAATCAGAATTGAATTTTTGGAATCAGGTAAAGCGGCCAGTAAAAACAGATTTTTTGCGGGTTGCCTGGTCGGTTGCCTGAGGTTGCCTTTAACAGATCTCTTATTGAACTGATGATTATGTACATTACAAAATTTCTATCTTTGTTTGATTGAATATTGCGGTGTTTGAGATTTTTTTTTAAAGATTTTGAAGAATCCAGTGAAAAAAATATGTTTGGTTTTTGTTAACCAAACGACCATTAGCTAAAATTCAGTGCTGCATAACATCTTTTTTTTTGGTTGTGTGCTCGTCGGTCTGTCCAAATTCTTCAACAGACTATGGCGTGCAATTGCAATTTTTGGTGTATCGTCGAGCAGCATACAAACCCAACAAAATGCTCAGAACAAATTTTTTACGCTTAGTTACTTCAACTTTCAGGGTGGACCGAATGAGTTTTGTATATGCCGGATAATTAGTTTTTTGTTCTTGGGTTTCGGCTGGTGCGCCTGCTTGCAATCTACTTTAATAACAATGCAATTGTAGCTTTTTTTTTTAAATTTTTAAGTATACCGGCATATACATTCGATGATTTAAATAATTTTCCATCTGACAAAACTTTTCATTTTTGTTTGTTGGCTTCACGTGTGCGTCCTCAGTTGAGCGACGGCTTTCTCTCACGTCCTAAATGGCAACGATCAAACAAGAGAGAGTTTATTACGACCGCTCCGGTCGGCACACGATAAACACTAAATTAGACATCAACGAGAATGATAATCACTGGCGGTGCGACGTGACGTCTGTCTTTGTAGTTTTTGTAGTTTACGTGTCGAGAGCTCAGGGTTGTCGCCTTTACTTTCGCACACGTGGAGACATTCTAATCGTCAATTCTGGCTGTCACTTTCACAAGTTGACAACGCAGTTGATGTCGGGCTCTTAAGCAACCATTCGAATTGAAAGGCGGAGGATTTTATACCTGAATTTCGCACTATGGCAAATAGGATTGTCTTCAGAGCAGCAAACTCGAATTTTCGTACATTTTTCTCGAATTATTTAGCCTCAAGCTCCAAAGTTTCGTTTAATTCAAATGATGGAAATCTGTGTTGCGGATAGAATCCTATTTCACGCTTTTTTGCTTACATACAGGAGACTATGTTTGCTGCTGGATTAGATCTGCAATCTTCCATAAATGCACTTTCGAGAAAAGAAGTCAGATATTCCAATCTAAAGTAATTTTTGAACTGACAATTGAATTTCTGACGAATCGAGCAGGAAGGAGACTCTGTAAACAGCTTTGATTAAGCAATCTCATTAATTTTTGGTTGGTGTTAAGCGAATTAACGAATTCATTAGCTTCAAGAATTTGACCAATCGACCAACGACAATCGAGCAGACTAAGTTTTTGGATACGCATTGAAATCACTTCCAAAATGCAATCCTTGGATGTTCTATGCTTGAATATTAACCAAGCAAAGTACTAGTTTTTTTTTGATCCGTGATTGACAACCGTTGATAGCAATATTACTATAATTGTCGAGATGACGATAGCAATAGCAAAAAAAAAACTCGAAACTTCGACATTCGACATATTTTCGCTGTTCATCATTTGTATGGTACTTTAAAAAACTAATTTAACAAAATTCTGGGAATATTTTAACTTTTTACACGGATATTTTTGGATCCTTATTTTCCTCTGGTTGTCTCTTTAACATAACAGTTGCATAGCTATTTAAATTTTATCAAATCTTTCATCTATCATCAGACTCACTTGATCTCCACCTTTTCGCCCAAAATTATTTGTCACTTTTTGCCGAATGCCTCAGCATTTAGAGCAACGTTTAAGCGTAGGACAGTCAACTTGTTTCTACAGCATTTTGGGAGGCTAGTCTAACCCATTTTACATTACTATGAATCAAAGCGCGTCTTCTGGTGCAGTGTGAGCAACTAGTGCTGTGCTAATTTCTCTGCCTACATTTACGCATTTTGAACTTGATCTGGAAGTGTTCACATTGAGGTTTTGAGAACAAGTAAAGTCTTAACCGCTCTTAACAAAGATAGATTGATTTGTCAGCGTTTGATCATAGTCCACTATGTTCCATCTCTCAAGCAATCACATTGAACGGTTTGAAAGCGTCGTGGAGTAGTCCGGAACCAAACAAATATCATGATTTTTGTTGATTTTCCCGCTATATTTCGTGACTGTTCCTTAAAAGAAATTATTTAATCATTATATTTTTACATTTATTCAGAGATCATCTCATTTCTTTCATTTGTCTTATTTATGGACTCCGCAACTGCCACTCATGGCTTGTTTGTTTAAATTCAGTAATTTTTTTTCGCTTCAAGCATAGATATCCGTTCCGTTCCAAACATCTGCGTTCTGATGTGACGCGGTTGCTGGACTCCTCGTTTGCGGGAACTCCTGTCTGAACGCCCATGCCATCAGAATCATTCGAAACGGTCAAAGTGCTACCGTACAACGCATATCCAACCGCAATCAAATCGCGCCAATTCGGGTCGACTGGCCGACCCGACTCACTCTTTTTTTCCGAAGCAGGCCAACTTGGCGCCGCCGACTGTAATCTTAGGGCATCGTACTAAGTGCAGGCTTAGGCCTAGAAGCTGCCGCAGGGTTTGCCTAGTGAAGAAAAAAAAACGCAGCGAGCTTAAAATTCACTAGGTTTCGTACTACGAACTTAGATTGTTCGGTGCCAAGTTGTCCGGCGCCAAGTTGACCTAATGAATGCGTAATTCAGCGCCAAGTTGTCTGGCGCCCAGTCGGTGACGCCAAATTGGCGGCGCCAGTCGTCCGCGCCAATTTGTCGCGAACCGCTTTTTTCGGTGAGACGGCTTACAGTTTAACTTTTTGCTTAACATCTTTCCACTCTACATCTTTATTAACAAAGTTGCAAGCAAAGAACAAAGAACTACAAACAAACTCAGTTCAACAACTAAGCAAACAGAAAAATTGATTCCAACTCGACAGACGGTCTCAAAAACCAGTAAACTGCGCTTCCATCCCAGTTTCTCAGCACCAATTTTTCTGGTGATGTCTGGCCAAGCAGCTGGGTAGGC
>MQUG01002216.1:0-12815 GCA_007213375.1 Steinernema feltiae | reverse complement strand
ATATTCTCCGTGCAGCGAACCTTTGAGCGGTTTCTCAACAATCTCTGTATTCCATGTAATCACATTCAACTCAAAATGATCGAAGCGAGAAGCATAATCGTTCCGCAAATGACGTTCGCTGCTGCCGCTCCGTTTGCTTTGTTGCCAACATCCGCCGGATCTTGATCAGCTTCACCGTTGAGCGAGCAGAGTCCCTTCGACGCAATGCATGTAGAATCGGGGAACGTCGTGCAGTCGGCATCCGCTTTGCAAGGTTCGCCAAACTGCAGGAGCGTCGCACCAAGCATGTTGCCACTAAACTCACGAGCATTGATCTAAATTCGACAATTTCACTTACTATTGGTATCTACAAGTGAAGTCGGTGCGTCCAGAACCGCAGCTTTTGTATCCGCAGCCTACCTTCATCTGATCATGTCGAGCCATGGCAGTGTAATGCCCAACATCAATATTCGAATACGTGAGTTCTTCCGGACCAATTCTCATTCCAGCCAGCAGTTTGATCTCCGCCCACCAACCATCCGCTGCTTGAAGAGCAGTGTCGGCCACGGAAGGCAGCTTGCCAGATGTCGAACCAGAAAAGAGGTTTTCGCCTCCAGGGACGCTTTTATCGTGTAGGAAGCTACACCGGGATACTTGATTCTGAGCGAGAGCTTCAAGCTCGCAACTGTAGCTCTGAAATGTAAAGTTAAACGCAAATTCAGAAACAAAATGAGCTCTTACCATCTTGTACATGTTCTTCACTTTCGGAATGAAATCTGCCGCCGTTCCCAGCGCCTGCTTCGATCTGTACTCGTTGTGCCGATCCAACACTGCCTTCCTCGCTTCCGGAGTCATTTCTGAGTTTGGACAGTTGATAGCCGCCGATGAGGACGATCCAGAACTGGCTGGAGTGCGGTCGCCGTCTTCATCGCTGGGCGGTGTCTTGTGCTTGGGCCGAAAGACTGGCTTCTGCAGAAAGTCGTCCCCGAACGCGTCGTTCTTCCCTGGATAGTGTCTTCCTTGTTTTCTAGGACTAAAATGTAATTTAAATTAGAGAATGACAAGAACAACACCGACCGCTCCATGACGCATCGGATCGTATACTGTTTCCCACACTTGCTCTTGTCGTATCCGCAGCCAATTGTCATTCCGGAACTCAGCATGCTCGCCGCATAACTCCCCATGCTCTTCATAAGCGTTCGAGGGTCGTCCCGTTCGACGAAACCTCCGCGGAGCTTCCGCCAGAGCTCTGCGCGCATTTCTCGAGGTCCTTCTGCACTCGCGCTTCCAATCCGCAGTCGTATTCCTGAAAAAGAGCGCCAATCTCTATAAAAGAAGCCAAGTCGTCAACTTACCACGTCCGAGAACGACTTCATGAGAATCTGGCGCATTCCAGCAGTCACCAGATGCGAATCCGGGCATTCGACCGCGCTTGCGAGCGCAACTAAAAGAGCCGAAGTGAATCTGGCGATTGGAGCTGGCAACTAACCGCAGAAGACAGCGCAGATCACTCGGAGAAGCATGACGAAGAGCAAGCGATCGCTGATTAGCCAATTAGCCGGACTGACGCAGACTGCAACACGAGAATGAGGATTACGAAAGCGAGACAGACTGCAGACAGACGGCAAGGAGTCATCGTATGGAGCAGCGTGTCCTCCAGCGGCCCCGATCACTTTGTTGCATTCGTCCCGTCGACGCGCTTTCCATTTATTTCTTGTTCACGACTGGCGAGACGACCGATCAGCGAAGATCAGCTCCCAACCGCGGAATTACGTATCCCAGCACACGCGACAGCGTCTTCTGTATTTTTCGCAGGTTCATGGAGCAGCGTGCCCTCCAGCGGTTGTCTTCACGAATCGTGGATTCGCCGTTTCAATCACGAGCAAACTCATTTCGTCGTCTGTTTGTATTCAATTCATATTTATTGCTTAGGCACTTGATTATTAAAGCAGGCTGATTGTTAAATAAGACCTGCAATTTGGAAATATTATGACACTTGGCGTTTTCAGCGCTTTGAGCCACTGACCACTTCCCTAAAAGAGTACGGTACTCAAAATCCAGCTCACCGCTGCTTACTTGTTGAAAATTGGCGGCTCGGTTCTTTCGACTGCCTTGAATCCAAACTTCGAATACGGGCGGATCTGCTTGGCGGTTTCCTAAAACTCCTACCGTAACCGTCGCTCTCGAAACGCGTACCTTGAACTCTTGAAGCGCTTTGTCAATCAGCGCCTTCTTCGCTTTGTAGAGCGCCGCCTGCTCGGCCTCCAACGCTTTCACCTCCTCCGCCAGCGTCTTCGGATTGCTCGCCTCCTGAAACGACCCAGAATCCACGACCAGAGACGTCTTCACTCACCTCCGGGTGCTTGACGCCTTCGACGCGTTTAGGAACCTCGGGGACGTCGACGCCTTCGACGCCCTCATGCTCCTCCGGGTGGTGGACGCCTTTGAAGTCACTGGGCACGGAATACGCAGCTCTCGACAAACTCACAAAGAGCATCGCAGCGAAGAGAATCTTGCAAACAGGCATGGTTGGCTGGTTTGATGGAATGAGAGCGCCTGGGCTCTAATATAGATTTTCGGAATTCAACAGAGCAACTCCACTTCCCTGTTGTATTCAGGAACCGTACTTTCGAGCGTCGTTGATCTCGATCACCACAGTCAACACATGCACAGGTGAACACAACGGGATATTCGAGCTTGACAATTGCATAATTGCACTCGGTTGTCCGGTTGGACTTGACGGCGACTCGCCGTCAAGTCCAACCGTCTCTCTCTATTTCTCTCTATCTCTCTCGTTCTCTGTCTCCCTTCCTCCGCCAACAGTATTCTTTCCTGCTGAATAACGTTGTTTGCCGATGGTTTGCTATTATTCACTCCGTCGCTGTTTTGACGATGTTCATCGAAATCAACGATGTTCGAAAACAGCACACGCAAGTACTGTTTCCGAACATAACAAGGAAGTGGGTGGTTCTGTTCACTTTCGGGAAGTGCAGTCTGCCATCTATAAAGTGCCGAACCAGGCGCTCACATTCCATCAAACCAGCCAACCATGACTGTTTGCAAGATTCTCTTCGCTGCGATGCTCTTCTTGAGTTTGTCGACAGCTGCGTATTCCGTTCCCAGTGACTTCAAAGGCGTCGACCTCACCGAGGTTCCTAAACGCGTCGAAGGCGTCAAGCACCCGGAGGTGAGTGAAGACGTCTCTGGTCGTGGATTCTGGGTCGTTTCAGGAGGCGAGCAATCCGAAGACGCTGGCGGAGGAGGTGAAAGCGTTGGAGGCCGAGCAGGCGGCGCTCTACAAAGCGAAGAAGGTGCTGATTGACAAAGCGCTTCAAGAGTTCAAGGTAAGACAAGCGTTTCGAGAGCGACGGTTACGGTAGGAGTTTTAGGAAACCGCCAAGCAGATCCGCCCGGATTCGAAGTTGGGAATCAAGGCAGTCGAAAGAACCGAGCCGCCAATTCTCAACAAGTAAGCAGCGGTGAGCTGGATTTTGAGTACCGTACTCTTCTAGGGAAGCTGTCAGTGGCTCAAAGCGCTGAAAACGCCAAGTGTCATAATATTTCCAAATTGCAGGTGTTATTTAGCAATCAGCCTGCTTTAATAATCAAGTGCCTAAGCAATAAATATGAATTGAATACAAGCACATGGGAAAGCATATCAGAGTAGGGAAAGAACAAGGAGTGATTGAAACAACGAATCTGTTATGAGATCCTCCGATCATATAGCCAATGTAGCCTTCTTTGGAATACATGATCAGGTGGCCGAGTGGTTAAGGCGATGGACTGCTAATCCATTGGGGTTTCCCCGCGTGAGTTCGAATCTCATCCTGATCGACTATTTTTTGGTTTTTGCTATAAACGGAGTAAATGATTTTCCACCCCAATTTGGTCAATAACGCCTTCCGGAGCGTTGCTTATGCTTGCCTACTACATTTAAGAGATCCTCTGAACATCAACAATTGTTCTGGAACGTTGCTCATGCTCAACAACAACAACAACAACAAGACAAAAGTCCTCGACCGTCTATCGATAATTGAGCAATTACGGTAATTACGGTTGAACTGCGGAGAAATTGAGCAGCAATTTGTCGAGCATCATTAGTGGCAGACAGTGAGGTGTTTGCTCCCACCTGTTACTCCCACGAAAAAACGTCGTACGTGGAGCTCTCAGTGTGCTGGAGTGTGCCTACATTTACGAGACTTTGATCTGCCGGAACAGGACAAGCCGCCGCCGGTAGTTAGCTGCCGGTAGCTCTGCCTCAGGCATGTCATTCAGACTGAACTACCTGAATAGCAGGCAACGTAAGACGCGCGTTGGCTGCGTTCTAAGCTAAGCATACTGTAGCTGCCTCAACGTTAGGCTTTGGTGCTGTCGAAAGGTTTTCTTAGTTATTGGCATAGCATGCTGAGCAACGGCTTGTTGCGCTCTAACAGCTCGACTAATGTGAGCGCTGCATTCCCGCTTTCTGGCCTTGTTAGACGCGCTTAGCCGGTGTAATGACGTCAGTGCTAAAATCTGGATCATCCTCTGTTCGATTTTCATAAAAGACCGATGATGAGTTCTCCTGGCGGCGAGCTCTCACGTACCGATTTGTGTTCTGATGCTTGTAAGAGTGTGCAGAGAGCTGTCGAACATTAGAATCAAGCTTTAAATAAGAATTTTCTAGCCGTAATCCCCTCATTGTGGCACAAATCGATGTGTCACACGGCACAGATTCACGCTAAGCCTCTCGTTAATCCTTTGTGAATCAAAAGAACTTTTAATAACGCAACCTCGTATCATCTCTGATGTGGGAACGTTTCCTAAAGTTGGCGCGTAAAACCTTGCGCACTCGGACTCGGAGCGAAGCGTTCATTAGTTGCAGAGTGGTTGGTTTGCGCATTACGCGCTCCGGTTGTTTCGCGCAAAAGACGGATTATTCGGGTTCGTTGCATCATGTTCTGTTGGTGCGAATGCGACCTGGATAATGACGTTCTTTGGCAATATTTTGAGCGCTTGCTGCGTAGCCTTAGCTCCGATGCGGCTAGTGGTTCGTTTTAGATCAGACTACGGTGTGAATTCTGAGTTTTGAGGCTCAAACGGGTGGCTCTCAAGGGCTTGTCCGTTTTAGTCATCCGACTCTGGCCTTGCGTTAGCGTTAATCGCTCTTATTTTACCGAATCAACCGAATGTTTGGTTTGCAAGGCTTTCTTTCATGTTTCGCTGCAATATCGCGCCAATCCAATCCATGAAGCCTCGCGAACAAAGCAAAAGAGCCCAAAATGCTTGATTCTGTCGAATAGTCGAACATTGCAGCGGCGGTCAAATCGCGCCAAGAAGCACCCAATCTCTGTAAAGCTCAATTTACAGAATTTTGGAACATTCTCACCATGACAAACAGCTTGGAACTCAGCGTTCCTGCCATCTTTACGTTTGGCAAAGTTGGATCGATCCTGGTCATGTGCTTGATGGTCTTTGGAACCGTTGGCAACTCTATGCTCATCTACGTCACCACAAAGTAAGCGCGACTGAAGCAATTTCCGCTTCATCGTAGTCTCCTTACTTAGATCCGTCAATCTCCGTGGAGCGTGCAACTATCTGATCGCTCTTCAAGCTCTAACCGACGTCATCACGGTGTGTGGCCATCCTATATATCTCTACCTGAGCTGGGCAGAGCGGCTCGTCTCCTTCAGAACCTGCTTTTGGCTCCAATTCGTGCCCTGTTCGGGCATGCACTGGTCCACAATGCTGGTCTTCTTTGTCGGTTTCGACAGACTCCTCTGTGTACGGTATCCACTGTGGTACGCGACCACTAACAAGAAGGGCTACCTTTTGACAATCTGTCTGATCTGCTTTCTCTATGATTTGGCCGTAAAACTCACTTCCTACTTTACGATCATTGACCAACTGACCCTGTGCGTCATTGCCGAAGCGTACAGCGGAGCAGGCAAAAACGTCTTCATCGGTTCTCAGCTGTGCCTCAACGTCTCTGTCATTGCGGTGTATATGACACTCCGGAAGGATATGAAGCTGGCTAGAATGCTGAGTAAGTTAAGTTCTCTGTCGAACTGCAGCATCTAGTACGGTATTTAGACCAAATCCGCATCAAAGAGACCGCCAAGGTGTACAAAGCGCTGAATACGGTAATGATGTGCTACATTCTCGGTTGGTTGACGACGATGTTCAGTCTGGGAATCACGATGATGTTCACGATGGAGTGAGTCAGCGCTGTGCGTGCGCACAAGTCGTGCTGCTCAATTTCAGTGTATTCGTTACCGTAGCCGTCGAGTCGATCGCCGGAATCTTTGCAAACGTCAATCTCGCCTGCCCCATCGTCGTCTACTACTTTCGCAGTTCGCTCTACTGCAGCGAGATACGAAAGGCGTTCGGACTCCGGGGATTGAAGGTTACTGTAGCAACAAGTTCGCTCGCGTTGCAGACGACTAGAAGCCAAAAGTCTTACACCGTTGGAGAGCAAAACTAAAATGCGATGTGTAGTGGAGCACGATATTCAATTACCGATAATCGATAATTGAACATTGGAGTTTGATTTAATGTTGAATTAATAAAGCTACCCTTGTTCTTCGGCTCTAGGGATGTCCAGATTACGCTGAGATTTCGGTAACGCACTAAAAAGCTCAATGAGAGGAGGCTTCGTAGAGCGATCGGGCTATCGGATAGACCAGCAACACTATAACTGGCTTGTTAGACAGCTGACCTATTGCTTTGTCACTTGCCGAAGAGCGTAACCGAATTCTTACGTGTCTTAATCTTGTCCGCGCTAATTTAGAATTTAGAAATGAGCGTTTTGACCGGGAAACAAGTTTGCCAACTGTTCCCAGAACCCAGCGTTTCCCATCAAGCAACTCAGAGCCGACTGAACATGTCAACAGAGCGACAAACATCTTGTCAAGTACAAAGTTTAAAGAACATTGTAGAACGTTCGTTGTTCTAGTCAAAAAGATTATAGAAATTGATTAATAGATAGTGAAATGGTCAAACGGCTCCTCTAAAATACTTTTGACTGAATTACGCAACCTGCTAAGCCAAAAACCTTAAGATAGGCCTAAGCTGAATTAGGCGCGAAGCTAGTTCCTATTTGTTTTCGATAATGATTTGCTCGAGGAACATCTTAAAACTACACAAAAATACTAAGTCTAAGCCTATGTTGATGCTAATTCTAACCGACAACAATCGCAGCTAACAAAATAACGTGTAAACAATGCATTTACGTGTAACTGACTTCCTCGTACAGCTCCATTCCCGCAGCATCTACATGCACTGCACCTGAACCCAGATCTAAAAAAGTCCTTTCCACAAGTCATGTTCTCTGCTCTACGCACGCACTACCTTTAGCTGGGAAAGTTGGCTTTTCGGGTAGTTCTTGTGATTGAAAAACAGGATTGATGAAAATGACGAAAAACGCCCGTTTCCCACGCCAACTCCACCGACCCTAAACGCAGTGTTTTCAACGGATTCCAAATCCAGTTGCGTTGTGAACTTGTGAAGGGCCGCTTCCTGCTAGCGTTCGTTCAAAGCGCGCTTATCGGGCAGCTCTGTTAAGTTGAATTCTCCGCCGTTGGAGCGATCCATCCCAGCCTGTGTTGCCCTCCCAACCTACAACAATGGAATTCCACAATCAAATTGACGAAATCGTTGGAAATTGCATCCTCCTGCCGACCATCTTCGCCAACATTACCGTAATCTACATGTCGCTGCGATGCGTAAAGTCATCGTTGATGCAGAAATTCGCGCTTAACCTCTGTGTCCCGAGTTTAGCCTTCTCGATCTACTCGATCACTGTAGTAGTGGCTAAACACGCCAACAATTCGGAGAAACTGACCATGGTGTAGGTCGTTTGGATTACGGTAATAGGCAGTGAAAATGCGGCGCATTGTAGGTCAGTTGAGGCATCTTCACGGCAACAAAATTCGTTCCTCGATCGGACTGCCGACTTTGTTCTCTATGTATGCGCCTACGACTACCAATTGCTGGTGATCCTGCTGGTCGCAATCACGTACGCGACGTTTGCGCATCCAATTTTCGTGAAAACGCACTTTCGAGGATGGTGAGTGGCGGAGAGCGTGCGCTGGCTCGTTCTACTCAACCTTTCAGGTTCACCCACGTCCTCTTCTTCGCGTGCCACTTCTCCTCGAGCGTCCTCAGCTTCATCGCAATGACCACCGAAGATCAAACAGAGTCGATTGTGTACGATCTGTTTCCCGCCACGATCGGAATCAACTGGGCCGACATCATCGAGGCGGTCTTCTACTTTGCCAGCTTTGCCGTCCTCCTCACTCTCTACAGTATCGTAAGGCGGAGAGCTTGTGGCTACCGTAATCTACGCTTGAAATTTAGTGCATCATTGCGATCGTTGGCTTCAATCGTCGAAATACAGTTTTGGCGCAAAAATCAAAGGAGCTGAGCTCAACGCAGAAGCAGCTGCTGGCGATTCTCGCCTATATCACTCCGCCAAATGTGTTCGTCATTCGTAAGTGCTTCCACAGGCGCGTCTTCCTCCAAAACGCGATTGCAGCAACCACCTTTTGCATCGATCTCCTCGCTGTGCTTCTTAACAGCGAAACGCCGGTCTTTGCGCAGGTGTGCCACGTGAAGATCATCTACCACGACAGTCTGATGGCAACACGGCTGTTCACCAGCTCCGCGGGAATTCTCATCGCGTTTCCTGACTATCGCCACGCGTTGTTGCGCATCTTCTGCAAGCAGCGCGTAGCGGTTAAAGTCTTACGGACGGTTTAATTACCGTATTTCGCACGTTGTTCTAATCAAGAGCACGAGTCGCTAATCTTTGGAACCATAAAATTGTTTTGTGCTTATCGTCTCCAGCCTGTCAAAAGCGTCTAAAAGGTGCTCTACACAGCTTGAAAAAGCATGATAGCTAGCCACTAAGGCAGTTGCCCTATGCCTATGGCAGTTACGGTGTGGCTAGTTAAGAGCGTTACAACCAGGCCCCAAGTTAGCCAAGTACCAACTTCTTGACGTCAAGTTGTCCTGTTTTAATAGGGTGTTTTGTAGGACGCTCTAATGCTGGAGTTACTCCTACTGGAGTTGCTCATTCCGTATAGCGCCAAATCAGTCAAATTTCGGTGATTACCGTAAGAAATGAGCGTTTTCACGGGGAAACAAGTTTGCCAAATGTTCCCAGAACCCAAAGTTTCCCATCAAGCAACCCAGAGCTTGAACGCTGAACATGTCAACAGAGCGACAGGAGACTTGTCAAGTACACGTTGAACGTAACTTCATAGGCTTATATTTTTGGTGAACTGAGCATAGTGCGATAGTTAGTGAGTCCACGCAGTGTTGTGTGGACTCACTAACTACCTAACGATCTCCAACGTGGCAAGTGACATTCGACTCCACTGCAAGCGGAACAACAAAGCAACAAACCTCAAATCACCACAGACACGACTCATTGTCAGTGTGAATTGCGAACACGTGACGTTTGTCTCAGACAGGGTGCAAACACAAGCAAGCAAGCAGGTTCAATGAAATTCGCAAAAGGAAACTGCCGCAAGTGGTTCTCAGATTCTAGAGTCTTCGTCTTCTGATCGATGCTCTGTGACGGAGACTCTCGTGCTCTTGCCACGCTCTCTTATCAATTTGTAATAGAACGGCTATCAAAACCTCTTCTTCCCAGTCTTTGACTTACACAAGTTGACATTTAAATTTTGATGTTTTACCCCCTTTACTTGTTACAATAAGAAAGGATACGAGTGAATTCAATTCATCACTGAAAGGCGGGAAAGGCGACAGTCATCGTGTTGTTTTATGTTGAGAAGAGAACCATAATTTCTTCTCATTCAATGGAGAACGTCGACCTCTACAATTTCCTTCTTAACATCACCTCTGGCGTCAATCTTCCCTTGAAGCTCTTCACCCTCTACATCATCGTCACAAAGACGCCCCGACATCTCCGCCATGATTCCTTCTTCATTCTGGACGTCATGTTCTGGAATGTTCTGGGAAACGCGCTTTTGGGCGTCGCGCATCCTCTTCCGCGCAGTGCTTCCGATTTGAAGGAGTCTCATTTCAACGCCGACATCGCTCATTATATTGGTTCAGGGATTTGGCTTCAGGGATAAAATTAAGAATCAATTTTACAAAATTAAAGAGCAGGTTCTACGCTACCAACTAAGCCGAAGATTGGCTAATTTGCTGCTTTATTTGGCGAGAAAAATCAGTTTCAAATGAATTTTTGTTCTCAATTGGCATATTTCGCGTAGTTTAGCCTTCAATTGACTTAAAAACAATGAAACAACGCGATTCGCCGATCAATTACTGGTTATCTTGGGAGTTTGTACCAAAACGCCTTTTTTGTGATTATTTTATCGCTGATTCAATCTTATTTTCAATTTGTCTCACTTTCCTTCTTACCAATTCCATCAACAATTTTTTACATTTGTCAATACCGTAATGACCACAAGCCACATCAAAACAGAATGTTCAATTCCGTTGTTTGTACCCGAAGTAATTAATAATTCTTTGTTTCCACAAAAATTGGAGGATACACGTGAGTCAATTCAACGCCAACAATTGGAAGGAGAGCCTACAGTCATCGTGTTGTTTTACGCTGGCAGTTGGGTGTCAAGGCGCTCAGTCCTTACTTTCAAATGGAATACGCCTCCTTCTACAATTCCATTCTTAACATCACCTCTTGCGTTAACATCCCCGTGAAGCTCTTCACCCTCTACGTCATCGTCACAAAGACGCCCCGACATCTCCGCCACGACTCCTTCTTCATTCTGGACGTCATGTTCTGGAATATTCTTGGAAACGCGCTTCTGGCCGTCGCACATCCTCTTCCGGTCTACGCTGCACAGTGCTTCCGATTTGAAGGACTTTTGGGCCACATTTCTGATAGAAAAACTGTTGCTATCGCTCTGTATCTTGCGCTAGCCGTTATTGCATTGCACTGGGCTGTTGGTCTTATTCTCGCCTTCCTCTACCGCTATTTCTCTTTCGTTCATCCAAAGCTAGCCGCCAAAATCAAGCCCACATCGGCTTTCTGGCTCTGTGCCGTCGTGCATTTTGTTTCAAAGACTACGCTGCTAGTGTTGTTCTTCTTCGCAAACGATAGCTACTACAATGATCCCAATAACGAAGGCGATCTGCAGAACAGCCATTTGATGTTCTGCTTCGCCACTCTCAGCTGGGATAGATTCTTCCTTGCAACTCTCGGTTTCTTGGGTTTTATTGTAATTGTCACTCTGGCTAGTTTCCTGTTTCGAGAAATCAGCCGCAGTGAAGGCATCGTCCACGCGGAGACGCTGCAAATCCAACGTCGACTCCTCTGGAATTTGATCATTTTGACGAGCATTGTGCTCCTGTTCGGCGGAATCCCTATAATCATCACCGTAACTTTGGCTTCCTTTCCGTACTTTCCTCAAGCGAACACAATCTTCATCGTGAGCATCGTTGTTGGCGCCAATCATGGGACGATTTACGCGATTGCGACGTTGATTCTCTTCAAACCCTATCGACATGCGGTCTCCAAGATGTTGGGGAGGGTACAAAGTCGATTCTCTCGTAAAAATGTCATTTCTGTGAAAGTCCGTTCCGCCTGAAATCGTTCCTAGAATAAAGATTTGAAAGACGTTTGGTGATTTCGAGTTGTCTGCTTCGTCTGGTCAAGAAATAAGTAACTACTGACTTGATTCTTTTTCAATCTATCGTCAAGCGGTGTTCAAGATGTTGACAAGGGTTATGTCGCGAGCACTTGTGAGTGACTCATATGTCTCTCGCATCCTGTTGCAGCCTTCTGACTCATACGAATTGCCACGTCCTATTGTCGTCGTGGAACGGAAAAGGCGCCGAACTGCGCTATCTGTCAAGTTTTGAATAAACACTTGGCAACGAGAACTACAAGGCACTTGCTCACTTGCTTGCTTGCAAATCTCCCTTGCGATTCACCGCTGCACGACACCTCACGGACTGGAATTCGCAACTTCCTTCCGACGATTGATCCACACAACCACTCCCGACACATTTCGATGAATTCGCTTGCAACGAATCAGCCACATCACGCCAATCCTTAGGCCACCAGCCAAAGAACCCGTCAAGAAATAGACTCTCAGATTGAGACGCCGATTTCGTCCGTTCTGTCCGGAAACATCCGTTCCAGAGAACAAAGTGCAAACAGCAATCACAACAAACTAGCGTTCGAGTATTGGATCGGAACTATGTGCAAAGGTCACCTCTCGTAGAGTTGGCGCACCAACCTCGACAACAAGAAAACTTCCTTCTCAGGTCATTGAGAAGGACTAACCGAGTGTCAATCTATTGTCCAACTCGAGCTTTTCTTTTTAATCAAAACCACTTGACTTTGCGGCTTTGGTGCTAAAAACTTCAGAGTCTTATCCGCGGTGTGCCTTTGTGGCCAACCGTTGGTTTAGATTCAATGTTAACGAGTTTTTTTATTTCTGGTGCACAAGAGTTGTGGTTTTGGACTTTGAACATTCAAGAATCCAATATGAGTGACTTTAATATGATTTATGTCGTCGATGCCTGTTTTCCTGGGGAATAATATGGAAATCTGAGGTTACCAAGTTCTTTCTCGAGTCATTTCACCTCGTCTTGCCGAGTTTCACATGAATTGAACGCTTCATGGCTGAGAACATTGAAAAAACAAACTTTTCTAAACTATTTCTTGAGCATCGCTGACTCGCATCGCTTGTTTAATTCAAAAAACGTGCGTATTCTGAGGTTCAACGGTCGACTAGCTGAAAACATCACAGAATTCGGTGATTTGACGGCGCACATTGACCAAGCCTGCGGTGTTCGCATGTACTCAACCATGAAGCATCCAGATCAAGTTAAACTCGGGAAGATGAGGTGAA
>MQUG01002215.1:0-16490 GCA_007213375.1 Steinernema feltiae | reverse complement strand
CCACTTCCCAGGCCGTACGGCGCAGGGCGTGGTTGGGCACGATGCGGCCAGCTGGTCCACCCGCTGCCATCGGCGCTGATGGCCAGCATGGGGCGCTGACCGACCGGGCCGTCGTGGATCTGGGCTTCGCGGATCTGGCCTTGCTCATGCGGCTGCAGCAGCTCCCAGCTGCCCAGGCGCTGCAGGGTCTGCACGCTGGGGTGGGTCAGGGCAATTTCGCGCCCGTCGGGCTTGGGCTGCTGCAGGGCCAGGGCCGGCTGCTGCTCCAGCACCGTCACCTGGAGCCCGGCCTGGGCCAGAGAGATGGCAAGCGAGAGCCCGGCGGGCCCGCGCCCACGATGAGGGCATCGGTATGCATGGACATTGGCGTAAACAACTGAGAAATCAACACAGGCAGGCCGTCGCACGGACGAAGGCGCTGGGTGCAGGGATTGTGCGCGCAGACAGCGGGCACAGGCTTGCACTGCCTCAAGTATGACAAGAACATGCAATGCGGGCGGACCGACTTTGTCAATTGGTGCACCTAGCATGGCGACAATTGGGGGCTGCGCCTACGCTGGCGGGATGCCGCTCTCTACCTTCCCCTCTGCGTCCCATCCCCCCATATTCCCCAGATCCGCCTCTACCAGGAGTGGCTGGCGCAGCAGCACGGTCTGCGCTTTGACAGCTACGATGCGCTGTGGCGCTGGTCCACCACCGAGCTTGATGCCTTCTGGCAGAGTATCTGGGATTACTTCCACGTCGAGTCGCCCACGCCCCACACGGCCGTGCTGGCGCGCAATGTCATGCCCGGTGCGCAGTGGTTTCCCGGCGCCCAGGTGAACTACGCGCGCCAGGTGCTGCGCCATGTGCAGCCCGCGCACGCCGCCGGCATGCCGGCCGTGATCGCCGACAACGAACAAGGCCAGGTCAGCGAGCTGGGCTGGCCCGATCTGCAGCGCCAGGTGGCCGCGCTGGCCCTGCACCTGCGGGCCCAGGGCGTGGGCAAGGGCGACCGTGTGGCGGCCTACCTGCCCAATGTCCCCGAGGCCATCGTGGCCCTGCTGGCCGTGGCCAGCCTGGGTGCCATCTGGAGCGTGTGCGCGCCCGACATGGGCACGGCCGCCGTGCTGGACCGTTTCCAGCAGATCGAACCCAAGGCGCTGATTGCCGTGGACGGTGTGTACTACGCCGGCAAGCCGCTGGACCGCAGTGCCGTGCTGCAGGAGCTGCGCGCCCAGTTGCCCACGCTGGTCCATGTGGTGGTGCTGCGCAGCCCGCATGCGGCCCAGGCGGTGCCCGACAGCGCCGATCTGGCCCAGGTGCTGGCCCGCGACGATGCCGCCACGGCCGCCTTCGCGCCCGAATGGCTGCCGTTCGACCACCCGTTGTGGATCGTCTATTCCAGCGGCACCACCGGCCTGCCCAAACCCATCGTCCACGGCCATGGCGGCATGGTGCTGGTGGCGCTGTGCCTCAAGGCCCTGCACAACGATGTGGGCCCCAGCTATGACGCCAACAGCTGGGGAGAGCGCTTCCACTGGTACAGCTCCACCGGCTGGGTGATGTGGAACTCCCAGGCGGGCGGCCTGCTGGGCGGACCACCTGCGTGATCTATGACGGCAGCCCCAGCGGCAGCAAGGCCCAGCCCGACTGGGGCGTGCTGTGGCGCTTTGCCGCGCGCCACGGGGTGAGCAATTTCGGGGCCGGCGCGGCGTTCTACACCGGCTGCATGAAGGCCGGGCTGGATCTGGCGGACTGCGGCGATCTGTCGCGCGTGCGCAGCCTGGGCAGCACCGGCTCCCCTCTGTCCCCCGATGTACAGCAATGGGGAACGGACCAGTTTGCGCGGCTGGGCACGCCCGGCATCTGGTGGAACAACATCTCGGGCGGCACCGATTTCTGCGGTGCCTTCATCGGCGGCAACCGCGAGCTGCCGTTGCTGGCCGGCGAGATGCAGTGCCGCCAGCTGGGCGCGGCCGTGGAGGCATGGGACGAGCAGGGCCATCCGGTGGTCGACGCTGTGGGCGAGCTGGTCTGCACCCAGCCCATGCCCTCGATGCCGCTGTACTTCTGGGGCGACCGGGACGGCAGCCGCTACCTGTCCAGCTATTTCGACAGCTATGCCCCCGGCCACGGCCGCCAGCCCGGCGGCGGCGACCTGCCGGCTGCGGCAGGGGGGTGTGGCGCCACGGCGACTGGCTGCGCATCGGCGCGCAGGGAGGCTGCACCATCTACGGCCGCAGCGACGCCACCATCAACCGCCATGGCCTGCGCATGGGGACCAGCGAGCTCTACAGCGCCATCGAGGCCCTGCCCGAGGTGCTGGACAGCATGGTGGTGGACCTGGAGTACCTGGGCAAGGAAAGCTGGATGCCGATGTTCGTGGTGCTGCGCGAGGGGCTGACGCTGGACGCCGCGCTGCGCGAGCGGCTGAACGCCGCCATCCGCACCGCACTGTCGCCGCGCTTTGTGCCGGACGAGATCGTGCAGGTGGCCGAGATCCCCCGCACGCTGACCGGCAAGAAGCAGGAGCTGCCGATCAAGAAGCTGCTGCTGGGCCAGCCGCTGGCCAAGGTGGTCAACCCCGACACCATGGCCAATGCCGGTTGCCTGCCCTGGTACGAAGCCTTTGCGGCCCAGTACCTGGCGCGCCAGACGCCGGTCGGCTGAACGGCGGGAACGCCGCCTGTGCGGCGCCCCGACAAGTCTGCCGAGTGGGGCGCCCGCACAGGGTTACACGGTGTTGCGCGCCCGCGGCAGGCGCGTGGCCGACATTCCGCACAGCGGGGTACACTTTCCAGCTTCGAGATGGCGTTTCCTTTCACCTACGCACCTATCGCATTCCATGGCCGTTGAATCGCAGGGCACTGCCCGCACCAGTTTTGACCTGAAAAGTGCCCAGTTGCCGGTGGTGGCCGTGGTGCTCAAGGACACAGACATCCATGTGCTGGCCCACGATCTGGCAGAACGCCTGGCCGCCGACCCCGACTTCTTCGACAACGATCCGGTGCTGATCGACCTCTCGCACATCCGCGAGGCGGTGGACCCGGTGGACTTTGCCGAGCTGCGCCGGGTACTCTCCAGCCACCACACCCAGCCCGTGGCGGTGCGCGGCGGCTCGGCCGACCAGATGGCTGCCGCCCATGCCGCCGGTCTGATGGCCGCACCGGACGCGCTGCCTGCGCGCTCCGCCCCGGTGGAAATCCGGGAAGTGATCCGTGAGGTGGAAGTGGTGCGCGAGATCCCGGCGCCCCTGTCCGATGCCCTGATCATCGACCGCCCGCTGCGCTCCGGCCAGCAGGTCTACGCCCGCAACACCGATGTGGTGGTGCTGGGCATGGTCAGCTATGGTGCGGAAGTGATTGCCGACGGAAACGTCCATGTCTATGCCCCGCTGCGCGGCCGTGCCGTGGCCGGAGCCCGGGGCAACACCGAAGCCCGCATCTTCAGCACCTGCATGGAGCCGCAGCTGCTCTCCATTGCCGGCATCTACCGTGCGATCGATTCCCCCCTGCCGGCCGATGTGGCGGGCAAACCCGCCAAGGTACGCCTGGAGGGGGAAAAAATCATCATCGAATCCCTGTAAGCTTCGGAGCTGAACAGCCCCGACTGACCCGTACACAAGAACCACGCAATCAGTCTCTAAGGAAAACTGCAAACATGGCCAAAATCGTCGTTGTGACCTCCGGCAAAGGTGGTGTGGGCAAAACCACCACCAGTGCCAGCTTTGCTTCCGGCCTCGCTTTGCGTGGCCACAAGACTGCAGTGATCGACTTCGACGTCGGCCTGCGCAATCTGGACCTGATCATGGGCTGCGAACGCCGCGTGGTCTATGACCTGATCAATGTGATCCAGGGCGAAGCCAATCTGCACCAGGCCCTGATCAAGGACAAGCAGTGCGAGAACCTGTTCGTGCTGGCAGCCTCGCAGACGCGCGACAAGGAAGCGCTGACGCAGGACGGCGTCAAGAAGGTGCTGGACGATCTGGCGTCCATGGACTTTGAATTCATCGTCTGCGACTCGCCCGCCGGCATCGAAAGCGGGGCGCTGATGGCCATGCACTACGCCGACGAGGCGCTGGTGGTGACCAACCCCGAAGTCTCGTCCGTGCGCGACTCGGACCGCATTCTGGGCATGCTCAGCTCCAAGACCGACCGCGCCACCAAGGGCGAGTCGGTCAAGGAACACCTGCTGATCACCCGCTACAACCCCAACCGCGTGGAAGACGGCCAGATGCTGTCGCTGGAGGACATCCAGGACATTCTGCGCATCGAGCTGATCGGCGTGATTCCCGAGTCGGAAACCGTGCTGCAGGCCTCCAACCAGGGCGTGCCGGCCGTGCACATGCAGGGCACCGATGTGTCCGAGGCTTACAAGGACGTGGTGGACCGCTTCCTGGGTGAAGACAAGCCCATGCGCTTCATTGACGCGCAAAAGCCCGGTTTCTTCAAGCGCATCTTTGGTGGGAGGTAAGTCGGCATGTCCCTGATCTCCATGCTTTTGGGCGAGAAGAAGAAAACCGCTTCGGTCGCCAAGGAACGCCTGCAAATCATTCTGGCGCGCGAGCGCGTGGGCAACTCCAATGCCCAACCCGACTACCTGCCTGCGCTGCAACGCGAGCTGATGGCGGTGATCTCCAAGTACGTGTCGATCGACCCCAGCGACATCAAGGTGCAGCTGGAACGCCAGGACAACCTGGAAGTGCTGGAAGTGAAGATCGAGCTGCCCGACGCCCAGCGCTGAGCCGCCGGTCGGTCTGCCCGACCTGCAAAAAAAGCCTGGCCCCTATGGGGCCAGGCTTTTTGTTTTTCCGGGGACCGGGCGGGCTGCGGGCCGGGCTCAGTCGGTGTAGGGCGCAGGCGGCAGGCCGTGCTTGGCGTACATATGGCCACCGTGGTAGATCAGGGGCTGCACGCCCTGCAGGTGCTGGCAGCGCTCCACCAGGCCCACGAAGATGGTGTGGTCGCCCTCGTCATAGCGGCTGCGGTTGCTGCATTCGAACACGGCGGCGGCGCCTTCGATCAGGGGCACACCCTGCCCGTTGGCTTCCCAAGTCACGCCGGCAAATTTGTCCACGCCGCGGGTGGCGAAGCGCTGGGCCAGCTCCTGCTGGCCGGCGGCCAGCACGTGGATGGCATAGTGCCCGCCTTGCTGGAATACCGGCAGCGAGGCGGCGCGGTGGGCCATGCTCCACAGCACCAGCGGCGGATCCAGCGACACCGAGTTGAACGAGCTGACCGTCAGCCCGATGGGGCGCCCCAGGGCATCGGCCGTGGTGACAATGGTCACACCCGTGGCGAACTGGCCCAGGGCGTGACGGAAATCACGGGTGGTAAAAGCGGCAGGAGCGAGCAAGGGGCAGGGCGGATGGTGGTCAAAAAGGATTGATGCCGGTCAAGCGGGCAGCAAGGCCCGCCATTATGGCGTGCAGTGCAGCAGACCGGTTGTCCGGTCCGTGCAAGGCCCCGCCCCCGATGCGGATCAAGCGCGCTGCAGAAAGCCGGCAGCCGCCTGCACGGCGTCGGTGTCGGCCTGCACCGCATCGGGGCGCCACCCTTGCCCCACAAGGCCCGCCCCAGGGCATGGCCATGAATTCGGCGCACAGCTGGGCCGCGTCGATGGAGGGCTGGGCCTTGCGGCGTTCGCCCCCGGTGCTGACCAGGTACAGCGGCTTGCCGGCCATGCGGGCCTTGAAGTCCAGCCCGGCACGCGCAGCCAGCCGCTCCAGTGGTCCAGATAGGCTTTCACGGCCGTGGGCAGGCTGAACCAGTACACCGGGCAGACCAGCACCAGGTGGCTGGCATCCAGCGTGGACTGCAGCAGATCGGCCATGCGACCTTCGGGCGCAGGGTAGTTTCCGGCGCTGTGGCGCACATCGACAAAAGCGGGGATGGGCTCCTGGGCCAGATGCACCCAGGTCTGCTGCACGTCGTCCGGCAGGTGGCGGGCGGCTTCGCGGGCCAGCCACTCGGTGTTGCCGATGACATGGGGCTCGCGGGCCGAGGCGGTCAGGAAAAGATAGTGGTCGTTGCGCATGCGCCGATGGTAGCGGCGCCGGCGGGGCGGGCGTGTCGCGCGGACACTGCGGTGCGCGCAGCGAAAGCCGAATGTCAGATGGCCGTTCCTGGCCGCCGCGGCCACAGCGGCTGCTGCGGCGGTGGCCAGCCGGCAGGCCGCCCGGCCGGGTCTGTCACGCTCAGGCCTCGACCGGGCGCTGGTGCCAGGCGACGGGATCGCGGCCCTGGCCCAGAAAGCCGAAGTCCATGGCCGGGCGCTCGCCGGAAATCAGCGCCGCCAGGGCCTTGCCAGAGCCGGCGCCATGCGTCCAGCCCAGGGTGCCGTGGCCGGCATTGACCCACAGCCTGCCCACGCCGGTATGGGCCGATGAAGGGGATGTTGGTGGGCGTGGCCGGGCGCAGGCCGCACCAGTAGTGGGGCTGACCGCCTTCGGCTTCGGAGCGGGTGTCGCACACGCCGGGCAGTATCTCTTCGATGCGCTCGCTCAGCATGCGGCAGCGGGCCTGGGCCACGGGGCTGTCCAGCGACAGGTCGAAGCCGCCCAGCTCGATGGTGCCGGCCACGCGCAGCTGGTCGCCGAAACGGCTCATGGCAATCTTGCGCGCGTCGTCGATGCACGACACGAACGGCGCGGCATCGGGCTGCAGGATGCGGAAGGTGGCGCTGTAGCCCTTGCCGGGGTAGATGGGCAGATCCACGCCCACGGTGCGCAGCAGCGGCGCGCTGTAGCTGCCGCAGGCCACGACAAAGCTGTCGGCCGTCAGCGTCTGTTCACGGCCCGGGCCATCGTCCAGGCGCTGGCGCACGGTGATGGACTGCACCTCGCCGCCCGCCTGGTTCAGGCGCAGCACATCGTGGCCGTAGAGGAACTGCACGCCGCGCTGCGCGCACAGCTGGGCCAGCTGCTGGGTGAAGGCGCGGGCGTCGCCGCTTTCATCGGTGGGCGTGAAGGTGCCGCCGAAGATCTGGTCCTTGTAGGGCATGAAGGCCGGCTCGATGCGCAGCAGCTCGTCGCGGCTGACCAGCTGGCGCTGCACGCCGTGCTGGCGCATGATGTCCACGGCCTCGCCGGCTTCCTCGAATGCCTGGGCGCTGGAATAGAAGTGCGCAATGCCGCGCTCCAGCCGGTGGTAGCTGATGCCGGTGTCCGCCACCATCTGCTGCAGGGCGGTGTGGCTGTAGGCGCCAAGGGCCACGATCTGCTGCACATTGCGCGCGAAGGCGCGGTCGTTGCACTGGCCCAGGAATTGCAGCGCCCAACGCCACTGCTGCCAGTCCAGCTGGGGACGGAACAGCAACGGCGCCTGTGCGTCGAACATCCACTTCAGCGCCTTCAGCGGGGCTTCGCGGTTGGCCCAGGGTTCGCAGTAGCTGACCGAGATCTGGCCGGCGTTGGCGAAGCTGGTCTCCTGCGCTGCCTCGGCCTGGCGGTCGATGACGATCACGTCGTGGCCGCGGGCACGCAGGTGCCATGCGGTGCTGATGCCGATGATGCCGGCGCCGAGGATGATGGTTTTCATGGAGCGCAGTGTGGTGTGCCACCCGCAGGACGCCAAGCCGGATTACATTCCTTGTGAATCCATAAGCGCAGCTAATACAACGCAGGAGAAGACGCGATGCAGCATTGGGACCCGGTGGCCTTGGAGTGCCTGGCCGCCATTGTGGAAACCGGTGGGTTCGAGAAGGCCGCGCAGCGCCTGCATGTCACGCAGTCCGCCGTCTCGCAGCGCCTGCGGGCGCTGGAGGAACAGGCCGGATCGGTGCTGGTGGTGCGCAGCCGGCCCCTGCGGCCCACCCGCGCCGGGCAGTTGCTGCTCAAGCATGCCCAGCAGTTGCGCCTGCTGCGGGCCGATCTGGCGCGTGACATGCAGACCCTGGCGCCCCACACGGCCGGCTCCGGCGCCGGGGTGGGCCTGGCCGTCGCAGTCAATGCCGACAGCATCGCCACCTGGGCCCTGGAGGCGCTGACGCCGCTGGTGCGCGCCGGGATTGCACTGGAAGTGATCACGGACGACCAGGACTTCACCCAGGAGTGGCTGCGCTCCGGGGAGGTGCTGGGCTGCGTGACTACCTTGCGCCAGCCGCTGCAGGGCTGCCGCGTGCAGCCGCTGGGCGCCATGCGCTATCTGGCCGTGGCGCGCCCGAGTACGCGGCCGCCACCTGCCGCAGGGGCTGAACGCCACAACTTCACCGCGTACCGTTTCTGTGCTTCAACCGCAAGGACGATATGCAAAGCGAGTTCGTAGCGCGCCTGCTGGGCCTGTCGCAGGTGGTGCTGAACAGCCTCTACCTGCCCATTCGAAGCCCAGGTGGCGGCGGTGGAGGCCGGCTGGGGGGTGGGCGTGCTGCCGGAACTGCTGGTGCGCGACCGTCTGTCACATGGGCGGCTGGTCGACGTCGCGCCGGTACGATGCTGTCCATCGACCTGTACTGGCATTGCTGGAACCTGGACTCCAGCCTGCTGCAGCAATTGACGGACGCCTTGCTCCAAGGCTCAAAAGTGAACCTCAAAGACAATTGTTCAGAAAGGTGAGCCGTTGTCTGACTGATCGCAAACAGGTCGGTGTTAATTTCGATCCATATGTAACAAATATTAATCTGACCGTGTCCCATCGACCGTCCTTCAGCCACGTCTCCTTCCGGGACATGATGCACAGGGCCCGCAAGGAGGCATTCTGGAAGAGTGCACCCGCTTGCTCAGCGAGCGGGCTATGACGCCATGACGCTGGACCAGGTGGCCGAAGCGCCGCGTATGGCCAAGGCCGTGCTGTACAAACATTTCAAGGGCAAGGAAGACCTGTGCTGTGAAGTCATGGTGCGGGGTCTGGAACGTGCCCAGGGTTTCCTGGACGGCCTGCCCGCCCGCATGGGCCCCAGCCAGCGGCTGCAGGCCTTTGTGCGCTGGGTGCTGCAGGCGCAGCTGAACTCCGATGCGCCGCTGCTGGCCGAGCGCAAGTCCGAAATCCGCCATGCGCTCAAGGCTTCGGAGCCCTACCAGCTGGCGCTGCAGGGCCTGAGCACGCGCCTGGAAGAATGGATTGTGCAGGCGCAGGAAGCCGGCCACATCCACCCCGGCTGGCCCCTGCTGGTGGCCCGGCAGATGCTGATGACCCGCGCCGTCGATCCCATGGTGGACGCGCTGATGCACACCCAGGCCTACAGCCACGACGAAGTGGTGGAGTGGTGCGTCAAGACCTGCATGGCCACGCTGCACGCCTCACCGGAATACCTGCCACTGTCCCAGAAGGCCAAACCGGCCAAGAAAGGCATGCTGGCCGTGGGCTGACGGCGCAGCGGCAGCCGTAGCTTCCGCCGTTGCAGTGGTTCCCGAGCACAAAAAACCGGCCTCCGAGGGCCGGTTTTTTTGTGGTGCATGGCCCGCAGGCGTATGCGGGCCATGCAGGGGCAGGCGCCTCAGCGAATCAGCATCACCGGAACGTCGCAGTTGGCCAGCACCTGGGTGCTGACCGAACCCATCACCAGCTTGCCAGCGCGCCATGGCCGTGGGTGCCCATGATGATCAGGTCGTACTTGCCTTCCACGGCTTCCTTGGCAATGGCCTCACCGGCGGGGCCCACCTTGGCGATGCGCGTGGGCTGGACGTTGTGGCGGGCCAGGAATTCACACACCGGATCCAGCACCTTGGCCGACTCTTCAGCGTAGTAGGCGTCCACGGTTTCCTTGCCCAGGGCGGCGCGGGCGCGGGGGGGCAGAGCCGACTGCACCGTGATCGCACTGTAGGCATGGGTGCCGGCAGTGAGCTCTTCGTGCGTGGTCATGTAGGCCAGCATCTTCTTGGTGTAGGGGCTGCCATCGACAGCAAGCAGAATCTTCATGACGGTTTCTCCATGAGTGAACAGGCACAGGTTATTGCGGATGGCTGCTTGTTGTCTTGACGCATGTCATGTTTTTTTGAAGGCGGAGGCCCTGCGCCTGCAATGCATCATAGGGCCAAGCTTTGCGCAGGGTGGAATTTGTCCTGCTCCCCCTTGCGTGCATAGCCCAGCGGGTTGGCATGCACGCGGCATTGCCAGGCGCTGCCATCGGCCCGTAAGCCCTGGGCGGTGTAGTCCACTGGGGTGTGCAAATGCCCGTGCAGCCACAGTTGGGCACAGGGCAGCAGATCGTCCAGCGCATTGCAGAAGCCGGCCGTGCCGGGCACCATGCCGTAGCGGGGGTCGCTGCTGCGCAGGCTGGGGGCGAAGTGGGTCACAGCGACGGTGGGCCCATCAAAAGGCTGGGCCAGGGCCGTGCGCAGCCATTCCTGGCACACCAGGGCTTGCTCGCGCATGGGGGCCGCCAGAAACGGTGCGCCCATGGCGGGTGCCGCCGGTTTTCTGCAGGTAGAAGTTGGCCGCGCGGAAAGGACTTGTCGCGCAGCTTCAGCAGTCGGCCCATGTCGCCGGCCTGCACTTGGTCGTCCAGCAGGGCGATGGCGTCATAGTCGGTCCACAGCGTGGTGCCGACAAAACGCACGCCGTCCAGCACGGCGGTGTCGCGCTCCAGCCAGATCAGCCCCAGCCGGTCGCAGATGCGGCGCAAGCGGGCGTGCGCCGCATCCCAGTCCTGGGCGTCGTACTCATGGTTGCCGGGGACAAACACCACCGGGCAGGGCCAGCCGGCATACTGCGGCAGCGGCGAAAAACGTTCCAGGCCGAAACAGTCGTCCTGCAACAGGCTGCCGTCCTGGTAGGAGCCGATATCGCCGGCCAGTACCAGCACATCGGCGTCGGCGGCGGGTTCCGGAACAAACTGCGGATGCACTTCCAAGTGCAGGTCGGACAAAAGGCTGGATGCGCATGGAGCGCTATTGTCCCGGAATGTCGCACCGCGCCGTTGCGGCGGGTTACAGCGGGTGCTGCAATGCCAGCGCCTGCTGCGCGGCCCGGCCCAGGGCCTGCACCATCCAGTCGTAGGCCGGGCGGTTGGGGCCGCGCTTGTGCCACAGCGCATCCACATGCACGGCCATCACGTCCAGCGGCAGCTTGGCAATGTGCAGCCTCCTCGGCCCATGTGGCTGATGGGCACGAAGTGGCGCGGCATCACCGTCACCAGATCGGTCTGCGCCACCACGCGGGCCGCGGTGCCGTACTGGTTCACCGTCAACGCGATGTGGCGCTTCTTGCCCAGCGAGGCCAGGGCTTCGTCGATGAAGCCCCAGGCTCGACCGGAGAAGCTGACCAGCGCATGGCGCGCGGCGCAGTAGCCGCTCCAGCGTCAGCGGCTGGCGCGACAGGCGGGTGGTCGCGGCGCATGGCGGCCACGTACTGGCCGTCGTACAGGCGCCGGCTTTCGTAGGCCACCAGGGCACCGGACTGGGCGCGGGCCGTCAGATCGGCCAGCACGGCCGGAAAGTTGCCGATGGCCAGGTCCGCGGTTTCCTCGTCCAGCAGGCTGCGCGGGTCGCGCGTGGTCAGCGGCAGGATGCGCACCGTCACGCCGGGCGCTTCCACCCCAGGATCTCCAGCAGGTGCGGAATCAGCGTGCCCGCAGTGGCGTCGGCCATCACCAGCACCAGCGTGGTCTTGGCGGTGGCGGGGTCAAAGCGTTTCGGGCGCCAGGTTGTCGGCCAGGCTGGCCAGGGCTTCGCGCACCACGGGCCACAGCGCCTGGGCGCGGGGTGTGGCTGCACGCCCTGGCCGTGGCGCACCAGCAACTCGTCGCCATGGCATCGCGCAGGCGGCGCATGGCGTTGCTGACGGCGGGGCTGGGTGATGGCCAGGTTTTCGGCGGCGCGGGTCAGGCTGCGTTCGGACATGACCTCGTCGAACACGCGCAGCAGGTTCAGGTCCAGGGTGCGGAAGTTAAGCGGTGTCATGGCGTTGTCATCACTGATATGAATACTGTAGATTCAAAATATAAATTTGAATATGCATGGGGTAAACCCTATAGTTCTTCCATCGCCCAGCATTTCGCCACAAGCGATGTCCCAAGGGGTTTTACTGCCATGAGCAATTTCATCTACAACTCTTACTGTGTCGTGCACCCCGGTGCCGAGCAAATTTCCCTGACCGCCGAGTACCGCCCGGTCCAGGAAGCGGCTGCCCCCGTGCGCCGTTCTGCACATTTTTCCTTTGTCTGGCCCCTGGTGGCCGTAATGGCCCTGCTGGCCGCATTTGCGTCGGCCGGCGAAGGCTCGGCCCTGCTGGTGGGCATGCTGCTGTGGGTGCTGGCGCTGGCCGGCTGGGCGCTGAGCATGTCCTCCGTGCGCCGCAGCCTGGTGTCGCTGCGCCAGGGCCTGCGTGCCTGGCAAAACAGCCGCCGCATGGCGGCAGAAGATGAACGCACCTGGAACATGGCCCTGCAGGACGCCCGTCTGATGGCCGATCTGGCCCGCGCCATGGACCGCCAGGAACGTTGATACGCTGACTGTCTTCCCGCACAGGGTGCTGCATTGGCAGCCGCCCGTCGCACCAAAGCCACCGCCCACCAGGCCGTGGCTTTTTTCATGCCATGAAAAAAGGAGCGTGCACAGCACGCTCCTTTGGCTTTGCAGGCGCCTGTCGCATGCAGATACCGGAAGCATCTGCACCGCGAAGCGCCTGGGAAGGACCGGCTTCAGGCGGCCAGACGGGCTTCCAGCGCCTTCTTGGTGGCCAGCAGTTCCTGCGGCAGGTTGTAGGCCAGCTGGTCGAAGTGGGCGGTGTGCAGCTGCATTTCCTCGTTCCAGGCGGCCTTGTCGATGCTGGTCACGCTGGCGAACTGGTCGGCGCTGAAGTCCAGGCCGGTCCAGTTGATTTCGCCATAGGTGGGAGCCACGCCGAAAAGCGGTCTGCTGGCCCTGGGCACGGCCTTCGATGCGGTCGATCATCCACTTCAGCACGCGCATGTTCTCACCGTAGCCAGGCCAGACGAACTTGCCGTCGGCGTCCTTGCGGAACCAGTTGGTGGTGAAGATCTTGGGCAGCTGGGCGCCCTGGGCTTCGATCTTGGCACCCAGGTTCAGCCAGTGCTGGAAATAGTCGCTCATGTTGTAGCCGGCGAACGGCAGCATGGCGAACGGATCGCGGCGCACCACGCCTTGTGCGCCGAAGGCGGCGGCAGTGGTTTCCGAACCCATGGTGGCGGCCATGTAGACGCCTTCGGTCCAGTTGCGGGCTTCGGTCACCAGCGGCACGGTGGTGGAGCGGCGGCCGCCGAAGATCATGGCGTCGATCTTCACGCCCTTGGGGTCATCCCAGGCTGCGTCCAGCGCGGGGTTGTTGGTGGCGGCCACGGTGAAGCGGGCGTTGGGGTGTGCGGCCTTGGCGCCGGTTTCCTTGGCGGATGGCCGGGGTCCAGTCCTGGCCCTTCCAGTCGATCAGGTGGTCCGGCAGCTTGCCCTGGTCTTTTTCCAGACCTTCCCACCACACGTCGCCGTCATCGGTCAGCGCCACGTTGGTGAAGATGACGTTCTTGTCCAGGCTCTGCATGCAGTTCGGGTTGGTCAGCAGGTTGGTGCCCGGTGCCACGCCGAAATAACCGGCTTCGGGGTTGATGGCGCGCAGCGAGCCATCGGCCTGGGGCTTGATCCAGGCGATGTCGTCACCGATGGTGGTGACCTTCCAGCCTTCAAAGCCGGTGGGCGGCACCAGCATCGAGAAGTTGGTCTTGCCGCAGGCGCTGGGAAGGCCGCCGCCACGTGGTACTTCTGGCCTTCGGGGTTGGTCACGCCCAGGATCAGCATGTGTTCGGCCAGCCAGCCCTGGTCGCGGCCCATGGTGGAGGCGATGCGCAGCGGCAAGCACTTCTTGCCCCAGCAGGGCGTTGCCGCCGTAGCCCGAGCCGTAGGACCAGATTTCGCGTGTTTCGGGGTAGTGGACGATGTACTTGGTCGTGGGGTTGCACGGCCAGCTGGTCTTGTCGGTCTCGCCGGCCGCCAGGGGGGGCGCCCACGGTGTGCACGCAGGGCACGAACTCGCCGTCGGTGCCGAGCACGTCGTACACGGCCTTGCCCATGCGGGTCATGATCTGCATGTTGACGGCCACATAGGCGCTGTCGGACAGCTCGATGCCGATGTGGGCGATGGGCGAACCCAGCGGGCCCATGGAGAACGGCACCACGTACATGGTGCGGCCTGTCATACAGCCGTCAAACAGCGGCTGCAAAGTGGCACGCATCTCGGCCGGGGCCATCCAGTTGTTGGTGGGGCCGGCATCTTCCTTGCGGGCCGAGCAGATGTAGGTGCGGTCTTCCACGCGTGCCACGTCCGACGGGTCGGACCAGGCCAGGAAGCTGCCGGGGCGCTTGGCGGGGTTGAGCTTCTTGAACGTGCCAGCGTCCACCAGTTGCTGGCAGAGGGCGTCGTACTCTTCCTGCGAGCCGTCGCACCAGTGGATCCGGGCGGGCTTGCACAGTGCGGCCATTTCGGCCACCCAGGCGATCAGCTTGGGGTTTTTCACGAAGGCGGGCGCCTGCAACTGCAGGGCCTGGGGGGCGAGGGCGTTCATCGAAGGATCTCCTGATAGTGGGTAAACGGTTTTTGCCGAACCGGGCACGCGCGGGGTGTACCAGCCAGGGGCGGTTGGCAAAGCAGCTCGTCCATAAGGGGCACTGCGGGCGCTATCAGGCAGCCGATGACCGGCGCCGGGAAAGCCATTCTAGGAAGGCGGCTGTAAAAAGCCAGTAGGACAAGCCGTAAAACTATGTCTCATATGCATAGGTATATGCGTGAGTCAAAAATCGCCGGCATGAAAAAAGCCCCTTGCGGGCGGGTGTCGAAGGGGGATGCGGTTCACGCCATGTTGACGGCGATGAAGGCCAGCAGGAACATCATCACGGCCCCGACCAGCGGCAGCACGATGGGAATCAGGGGCACCACCGCCTCGGCGGCGTCGTCGGGATTGATCTGGGGCTGCGCATCGTGGGCAGCGGGGTCATGGCTCATGCGTTCACTCCTTGCGGGCAGTCGACAACCAGGTGGCGGGTGCGCCACGCAGACCTCGTTCGTCCTGTCATTGTGAAAGGGATGGCATGGCCCGGCTACAGGGTTATCCACGGCGCAGGCCCGGGGCGTGGCAGGCTGGCTCCACCGCCGGGTACCGTCACTCCGCCCCGTAGCCAGGGACGGAGCGCCACGGTACCGACGGATCTCAGGCGCGTGCCGCCTGCATGCCGGCGGCACGCAGCGCTTCCAGCACCTGTTCCACATGCTGCTGGTTGCGGGTCTGCAGCACAAAGTCGATTTCCACGTTCTGCGCGGCCAGCAGCGTGAAGGCGCGCTGGTGGTGGACTTCCTCGATGTTGGCGCCGGCGGCGGCCACGGTGGCGGTGATCTGGGCCAGCACGCCAGGCACATCGCGTGCGCTGACGCGCACGCGCGCCAGACGGCCGGAGCGCACCATGCCGCGCTCGATGATGGCGGCCAGCAGCAGTGGGTCGATGTTGCCGCCGGACAGGATCAGGCCCACCTTCTGGCCGGTGAACTTCTCGCGGTGGCGGATCAAGGCGGCCAGACCGGCAGCGCCCGCACCTTCGACCAAGGTCTTCTCGATCTCCAGCAGCATCAGCACGGCCTGCTCGATATCGCCCTCGTCCACCAGCAGCAGCTCGTCCACCAGCTGCCTGACCACCTCGCGGGTGATGGTGCCGGCCGTGGCCACGGCAATCCCTTCCGCGATGGTGGACTGGCCCATGGGCAGGTCCGTGCCCTGCACGGCGTTGAGCATGGACGGAAAACGCTGCGTCTGCACCCCCCACCACGCGGATGCCGGGCTTGAGTGCCTTGGCGGCCGTGGCCACCCCGGCAATCAGACCGCCGCCGCCGATGGCCACCACCAGGGTGTCCAGATCGGGCTGGGCGGCCAGCATTTTCCAGGGCCAGCGTGCCCTGACCGGCCGCCACGGCCTCGTCGTCGAAGGGGTGGACAAAGGTCAGGTTCTGTTCCTTGGCCAGCTGGAACGCATGCTGGCGTGCTTCTTCCAGGGTGTCGCCGTGCAGCACCACTTCGGCGCCAAAAGCCGCGGGTGCGCTCCACCTTCACGCGGGGGTGAAACGCGGCATCACGATCACGGCACGCAGGCCCATGCGCTGTGCGTGGTAGGCCACGCCCTGGGCGTGGTTGCCGGCGCTCATGGCGATCACGCCGCGCGCTTTTTCCTCGGCGCTCAGCAGCTGCAGCCGGTTGCTGGCACCGCGCTCCTTGAAGGAGGCCGTGAACTGCAGGTTCTCGAACTTGAGGAACACCTGTGCGCCCACGATCTGCGAGAGCGTCTCGGATTCGACGCAGGGCGTCTGCAGCACCTGGTCACGCAGGCGGGTGGCGGCGGCTTGGATATCGGCGTAGGTCAACATGGTCGGGGCGGGTGCGGAGAGGGCAGGCGGCACAGTCTGACAGATTGCCATATCTGCCGCACTGCCGTTGCCATCGGGCGCCACGCACCGTGAACGCCGGGCGCGCTGCGCACAGGGCGCCGGTCGCCGGGAGGGACCATGGCTTTCTGTGCCGCTGCTTGCGCCGCCTTCGGCCGCGCAAGCAGCGGTGCGTCAGAAGTCGTAAGCGCGCGCTGA
>MQUG01002210.1:0-16182 GCA_007213375.1 Steinernema feltiae | reverse complement strand
GTCGGTGTGGGCCAGGACCTTTTTGTAGTCGCGGTCCACGATCAGGGTGGAGATGCCGGTGCTGCGGATGGCGGCGATCACGCGCCAGATTTCGGCGACGACCAGGGGGGCCAGGCCTTCGGTGGCTTCGTCGAGGATGAGCAGGCGCGGGTGCGTCATCAGCGCGCGGCCTATGGACAGCATCTGCTGCTCCCCGCCCGAGAGCTGGTCGCCGCCGTTGGCCAGGCGCTCCGCGAGCCGGGGGAAGGTGTCGAGCACGCGCTCCAGCGTCCAGTGGCGCTCTCCCTGCAGGCCGGGGCGGGCGCTCATGACCAGGTTCTCGCGCACGCTGAGGTTGGGGAAGATGCCGCGCCCCTCTGGCACATAGCCAATGCCCAGCCGCGCCATGCGCTCGGGCGGCGCGCCCGTGCAGTCGCGGCCATCGGCACGCAGGCGGCCGGAGCGTGCCGGAACATAGCCCATGAGCGTGCGGATCAGCGTGGTCTTGCCCATGCCGTTGCGCCCCAGCAGGCCCACGGCCTGGCCCGCGCCCAGCGCCAGGCTCACGCCCTGCAGGATGTGGCTGTCGCCGTAGTAGGTATGCAGCTCGTCGATGGCGAACATGGGCTCAGTCATGGTCTTCTCCCAAGTAGGCTGTACGCACGACCGGATCGACACGGATCTGCGCAGGCGTGCCCGTGGCCACCACGCAGCCGTTGACCATCACGGTGATGCGGTCGGCGATGCGGAACACGGCGTCCATGTCGTGCTCGACCAGCAGTACCGCATGGCCGCGCTTGAGCTCCTGCAGCAGGGCCAGCATGCGCTCGGTCTCCTCGGCGCCCATGCCGGCCAGCGGTTCGTCCAGCAGCAGCACGCGCGGGCCGGTGGCCAGGCACATGGCCACTTCCAGCTGGCGCTTGGCGCCGTGGCTCAGCGTGCCGGCCACGGCCTGGGCCTGCCCGGCCAGGCCAGCCTGCGCCAGGGCCGCATGGGCCTGGCGCAGGCTGGCCGCGCAGCGCTGGGCGGACAGGCCCAGCTGCCAGGGCCTGAGCGCCATCTGCGCCTGGGCCGCGAGCCGGCAGTTCTCCAGTGCCGAGAACTCGGGAAAGATGGTGGTGCGCTGGTAGCTGCGGCCCACGCCGGCACGCGCGCGCCGGGGCTGGGGCATGCGCGTGACGTCCTGGCCCGCGAGCGCGATGCGCCCCGCGCTGGCCGCCAGTTCGCCCGAGAGCATGTTGACCAGGGTGGACTTGCCCGCGCCGTTGGTGCCGATCACGGCATGGACCTCGCCCTCGTGCAGATCCAGGTCCACGCCGCCAACCGCCGTGAGCCCGCCGAAGCGGCGCGTGAGGCCGCGCACCGAAAGCAGTGCCGCATCAGCCATGTCCGGCCTCCTTGTGGTGGAACTCATTGCGTACTCCAGCGCGTTGCCGAGCAAGGCCCGCCAGCCCGATCAGCCCCATCAGTCCTTTCGGCAGCAGGGCCACGAGCACGATGATGGCCAGGCCCAGGCTCAGCTGCCAGTGATCGGCCATGGGGCCGACGATGGCATGCGTGGACAGCACCTCCTTGAGCGCGATGAAGGCCACCGTGCCCAGCACGGCGCCGCGCAGCGAGCCCAGGCCCCCGAGGATGACCATCAGCAGCACCTCGCCCGAGTGGTGCCAGGACAGCAGCTCGGGGTTGACCACGGCATCGCGCACCGCCAGCAGAAAGCCCGCCACGCCGGCCAGCATGCCGGCCAGCACGAAGGCCGCGAGCTTGTACCCGTAGGTGGTGAAGCCGGCCGCGCGCATGCGCTGTTCGTTGACGCGTATGCCTGCCAGCGCCGCGCCGAAGCGCGACTGGCGCAGCCCGGCCAGGAAGGCATAGACCAGCACCAGGGCGGCCAGCACCACGTAGTACTGCACGCGCGGGATTTCCATGTCGATGGCGCCCAGCGCGGGCCGTGCCATCAGGTAGATGCCGTCGCTGCCGCCGCCGATGCCCGTGTCGTGGACCACGAAGTAGGCCATCTGTGCGAAGGCCAGCGTCACCATGATGAAGTAGATGCCGCGCGTGCGCAGGCTCAGCAGGCCCACCAGCAGCGCATAGCCGCCCGAGGCCAGCAGCGCCCAGCCCAGCATGGCCGGCAGGCTGCCGCCTTCGTTGCCTGCGGACAGCACGGCGGCATAGGCGCCCAGGCCCATGAAGGCCGCATGCCCCAGGCTCACCAGGCCCGTGCCGCCCACCAGCAGCTGCAGGCTGAGCGCGAAGATGGCCAGGATCATGGTCTTGACCACCAGGCCCGACAGATAGTCCGACCACCAGGGGCCGGCCAGCGCCAGCAGCGCCACGCAGGCCAGCGGCACGGCGCAGGCCTGCCATCGGCAGGCGCGCTGCGGCATCTCTGCGGGCTGCACGGCAGCTGCCAGCAGGGCCGGAGAAGGATTGGATACGGCCATTGTTCAGCTCCTTTGCCCCATCAGGCCCTGGGGCCGCCACACCAGCACCACCGCCATCAGCAGGTAGACGCTCATGCCGCTGAGCTCCTGGAAGAACAGCTTGCCGAAGGTATCGACAAAGCCCACCAGCAGCGAGGCCAGCAGCGCGCCCGTGATCGAGCCGATGCCGCCGATCACCACCACCACGAAGCAGATGATGAGCACGTTGCCGCCCATGCCCGGATAGACCGAACTCATGGGCGCGGCGATCATGCCGGCCAGTGCCGCCAGCGCCACGCCGATGGCGAAGACGATGCGGTACAGGCGCTTCACGTCGACGCCCAGGCCGCGCACCATGTCGCGGTTGCTGGCGCCCGCGCGCACCATCATTCCCAGGCGCGTGCGGTTGACCACCCAGTACAGCGCCAGCGCCACCAGCAGGCACACGCCCGAGGCGAACAGCCGGTACCACGGATAGCTCATGAGCCCGCCCAGCGAGAAGCTGCCCGACAGCCAGCCGGGCAGCGGCACGCCATGCACGTCGTTGCCGCCAGCAGCGAGCGCAGCTCCTCGAACACCAGGATCAGCCCGAAGGTCATCAGCACCTGCTGCAGGTGCTCGCGCTCGTAGAGGTAGCTGAAGAAGGCCCACTCCAGCGCATAGCCCAGCACCACGGTCAGCGCCACGCCGGCCAGCAGCATGGTGATGAAGTGCTGGCCCAGCAGCGGGGACAGCGCAAAGGCCATGTAGGCGCCGATCATGTAGAAGCTGCCATGGGCCAGGTTGATCACGCCCATGATCCCGAAGATCAGCGTCAGGCCCGAGGCCAGCAGGAACAGCAGCAGCCCGTACTGGACGGCGTTCAGGCACTGCACGAGAAAGGTGGCAAGGTCCATGGCGATGTCCGTATGCGTCCGTATATGAGTGCGCCCCGCGCCTCACATGCGGCAGCCGCGGCCGGTATCGCCCAGGGCCTTGATGGCCACGCCCATGCGCTGGTTCTCCTTGCCCACGACCTTGCGCAGGTACATGTCCTGCACGGGGTTGTGCGACTTGCTGATGGTGAAGTCGCCACGCGGGCTGGGAATGGTGGCCTTCTCGATGGCCTGGCGGAACTCGGCCTTCTTCGCGATGTCGCCGCCCGCCGCCTTCAGGCCCACGCCAGCATCTGGGCGGCGTCGTAGCCCTGCACGGCATACACATCGGGCATCAGCTTGTAGGCCTGGGCATAGGCGGAGCGAAAGCGCCGGTCGCGCTCCGTGCCCAGCTCGTCGGCGTAGTGCAGCGTGGTCAGCACGCCCTGGGCGGCCTCGCCCTGGGCCTCCAGCGTGCCATCGGTCAGAAAGCCCGAGCCGTACAGCGGGATGGTCTTGTGCAGGCCGGCCGCGTGGTAGTCCTTGACGAACTTGACGCACCCGCGCCCGCGAAGAAGGCAAACACCGCATCGGGCCTGGCGGCCGCGATCTCGGTCAGCAGGGCCTGGAACTCCACGTTGGGAAAGGGCACGGTGAGCTGCTTGCTGACCTTGCCGCCCTCCTTCTCGAAGCCTTCCTTGAAGGCATTGGTCATCTCCTCGCCGGCCGCGTACTTCCAGGTGATGGTCATGGCGGTTTTCCTGCCCTCCTGCCTGGCCGCCACCACGCCCATGGGATAGGAGGACTGCCAGTTGGAGAAGGACGAACGGAAGATGTTGGGCGCGCACATGGCGCCCGTGACCGCATCGGCGCCCGCATTGGGCACGATGAGCACGGTGCCGCTTTCCTTGGCCGCGCGCGCCATGGCCATGGCCACGCCGAATGCACGGTGCCCACCAGCACATCGACCTTGTCGCGCTTGATCAGGCGGTTGACGTTGTCCGTGGCCTTGGCCGGATCGGACTCGTCATCGACCTTGAAGAACTCGATCTCGCGCCCGCCCAGCCTGCCGCCCTGCTCGTTCACGAACATTCGAAAGCCGTTCTCTATGGCCGAGCCCAGCGCCGCATAGGTGCCGCTGTAGGGCAGCATGAAGCCGACCTTGATCCTGTCCTGCGCATATGCGCCGCAGGACAGGGAGGCCGTCAGGGCGAGGACGGCCCAGTGTTTGCGATCGGTGTTCATGCGTGTCTCCTTGTGGTGGATGGGTCTTGCTTTTGCCAGGGGAATCGGAAGGGGCTGTTCAGCCGACGCTGGCCTCGCGCTCACGGAGCCTGAAACGCTGGATCTTTCCGGTGGCGGTCTTGGGAAGTTCGTCCACGAACTCGATGAAGCGCGGGTACTTGTAGGCGGCCAGGCGCTGCTTCACGAAGGCCTTGAGCTCGGCCTCGGTGGCGCTGCAGCCGTCCTTGAGCACGACGAAGGACTTGGTCTTGAGCAGGCCGTCGGCGTCGGTCTTGCCGATCACGGCGGCCTCCAGCACGGCCGGGTGCTGCATCAGCGTGGCCTCGACCTCGAAGGGCGAGACATAGATGCCGCTGACCTTGAGCATGTCGTCGCTGCGACCGGCATAGGTGTAGTAGCCATCGGCGTCGCGCACGTACTTGTCGCCGCTCTTGAGCCAGCCGCCCTGGAAGGTCTCGCGCGTCTTGTCGCGGTTGCCCCAGTACATGAGGGCGGCGCTGGGCCCTGGATGAACAGGTCGCCCACCTCGCCATCGGCCACCGGGCGGCCGTCCTCGCCGCGCAGCTCCACGCGGTAGCCGTCCACGGGTTTGCCGGTGGTGCCGTAGCGGATGTCGCCGGGCCGGTTGGACAGGAAGATGTGCAGCATCTCGGTGGAGCCGATGCCGTCCACGATGTCGGCGCCGAAATGCGCCTTGAAGCGCTGGGCGATCTCGGCCGGCAGCGCCTCGCCGGCCGAGGAGCACATGCGCAGGCTGACCTGCTCGCGCGCGGGCAGCAGGGGCGAGGCCAGCATGCCCGCAAAGCCCGTGGGCGCACCGAAGAACACCGTGGGCCGGTGCTGCACCCAGCGCGCGAAGGTGGCCTCTGGCGTGGGCCGCTCGGCCATCAGCAGCACGGTGGCGCCACGCTCAGCGGAAAGCTCAGGGCATTGCCCAGGCCGTAGGCGAAGTAGAGCTTGGCGGCGGAAAAGCAGATGTCGCCCTCGCCCAGGCCCAGCACCGGGCCGCCATAGAGTTCGGCCGTCCAGTACGGATTGGCATGCGTGTGGACCGCGCCCTTGGGCTTGCCCGTGGAGCCCGAGGAATACAGCCAGAAGCCCGGGTCATCGCCCAGCGTGGCGCCGGTGCGGGCAGCGGCGGCTGCGCCGCCAGCCAGGGCTGCAGCGGCGCAAAGCCTGCGGCGCGCGCCGCCGCTTCGTCGCCGGCCACCCAGACATGGCGCACCTCGTTGGGCGCCCGGTCCAGCGCCTGGCGCAGCAGGGGCAGCAGCGCATCGCAGGTCAGCACGGCCTGGGCGCGGCTGTGGCCCAGCATGTAGGCGTAGTCGTCGGCCGTGAGCAAGGTGTTCACCGCCACCGGCACCACGCCCGCATACAGCGCGCCCAGAAAGGCCACGGCCCATTCATGGCGGTCGTGCATGAGCAGCAGCACACGCTCCTCGCGGTGGATGCCCGCCGCCAGCAGGCCGCTGGCCATGCGCTGCGCCTGCTGCTGCAGCTGGCCGTAGCTCAGCGTGCCGTGGTCGTCGATGTAGGCGATCTTGCCGGGCCGATCCCGGTTGAGCGCGAACAGGTGCGCGGCGAAATTGAAGGGCTGGGTGAAGTCGATCATCGGGGTCTCCTTCGACATCGGGCATCCGGCCCGACTTGTGATCTTCCGCGCAACATGCAATATTGTGCGTGCAACACAAAGATAGTTAGAACACAATCCAACGTCAAGCACTATATTGCATGGCTGGTGTTAACCCCGACTGTTTATCATTCACGCCCTCTTCAAGGAAACTCTATGGACCAGTTCGAGACGGCAGCCCAGTCCGCCGGGGCGGCGGATTCCCTCTCAGAAGCCCCAGGAACCTGGTGCTGCAGGCGCTGGGCGAGCGTGTGCGCAGCCTGCGCTCGCGCCGGGCATGACGCGGCGCGCCCTGGCGGCGGCGGCCGATGTCTCGGAGCGCCACCTGGCCAACCTCGAATACGGCACGGGCAATGTGTCGGTGCTGGTGCTGCACCATATTGCACAAGCCCTGCAATGCTCCATGGCCGAGCTGCTGGGCGACGTGACCACCACCAGCGCCGAATGGCTGCTGATCCGCGAGCTGCTCGAAGGCCGCAACGAAGAGGACCTGCGCCGCGTGCGCCTGGCCGCGGGCGAGCTGCTGGGCACGGCGCCCAGCGACCGCCAGCGCCACACGCGCATCGCCCTGATCGGCCTGCGCGGCGCGGGCAAGTCCACGCTGGGCCGCATGCTGGCCGAGCAGCTGGGCGTGCCCTTCCTCGAACTCAACCAGGAAATCGAGCGCATTGCCGGCTGCAGCGTGCGCGCCATCCACGACCTGTACGGTGCCAACGCCTACCGCCGCTACGAGCGCCGCGCGCTGGAGGAGGCCGTGCAGATCTACAGCGACGTGGTCATCGCCACGCCGGCGGCATCGTCTCCGACCCGGCCACCTTCAACGAGCTGCTGTCGCACTGCACCACGGTCTGGCTCAAGGCCCAGCCCGAGGAGCACATGGCCCGCGTCGTGGCCCAGGGCGACACCCGCCCCATGGCCGCCAATCCCGAGGCCATGGACGATCTGCGCAGCATCCTCGAAGGCCGCGCCGGCTTCTACGCCAAGGCCGACCATGTGGTGGATACCAGCGGCCAGACGCTGGAGCAGAGCTTCGATCAGTTGAAGGCACTGTTCCTGCCCGCACGCTGAGACGGCGGCAGCAACCCACGGCATCCAGGCCCCAGGCCTGGATTTTTTTCGCCTGTGCTGGCTGGTGTTTACCCTGGATATGGCCAAAACACGCACTATCGTGCGTGTTGTTGCGTGCATTTTCTGGATGAATCTGCATAATTGTGCCTGCACCGTATCTGCGACTGCACTATTTTTCATCCAAGAGGCCGTCCATGCACCCGTCCAGCCCCACTGTCGATTACCGCACCGAGCCCGCCCAGTACCGCCACTGGTCGTTCACCGTCGAGGGCGCCATCGCCCGCATGCAGCTGAACATCGCCGAGGACGGCGGCATACGGCCCGGCTACAAGCTCAAGCTCAACAGCTACGACCTGGGCGTGGACATCGAGCTGCACGACGCGCTCAACCGCATCCGCTTCGAGCATCCGCAGGTGCGCACCGTCATCGTCACCAGCGGACGCGACCGCATCTTCTGCTCGGGCGCCAACATCTTCATGCTGGGCGTGTCCAGTCATGCCTGGAAGGTGAACTTCTGCAAGTTCACGAACGAGACGCGCAACGGCATGGAGGACAGTTCGCGCCACTCGGGCCTGAAGTTCCTGGCCGCCGTCAATGGCGCCTGCGCGGGCGGCGGCTACGAGCTGGCCCTGGCCTGCGACGACATCGTGCTGATCGACGACCGCTCCTCCTCCGTCTCCCTGCCCGAGGTGCCGCTGCTGGGCGTGCTGCCCGGCACGGGCGGCCTCACGCGCGTGACCGACAAGCGCCATGTGCGCCATGACCTGGCCGACATCTTCTGCACCAGCGTCGAAGGCGTGCGCGGCCAGCGCGCCGTGGACTGGCGCCTGGTCGATGCCGTGGCCAAGCCCGCGCAGTTCGAGGCCGTGGTGGCCGAGCGCGCGCAGCGCCTGGCCGAGGGCAGCACGCGCCCCGCCAATGCGCAGGGCATCACGCTCACGCGCCTGGAACGCGAGGCCACGGACGACGCGCTGCACTACCGCCATGTCAGCGTGCAGATCGACCGCGCGCGCCGCAGCGCCACGCTGACCGTGAAGGCGCCCACGCTTGGGCAAGGCCCGCAGCCCGCCACCCTCGAAGCCATCGAGCAGGCCGGCGACGCCTGGTGGCCGCTGGCCATGGGCCGCGAGCTGGACGACGCCATCCTGCACCTGCGCACCAACGAGCTGGACGTGGGCACCTGGCTGCTCAAGACCGAAGGCGATGCCGCCGCCGTGCTGGCCGCAGACGCAGCCCTGCTGGCCCACCAGGACCACTGGCTGGCGCGCGAGACGCTGGCCTGCTGCGCCGCAGCTTTGCGCGGCTGGATGTGTCCTCGCGCACGCTGTTCGCGCTGATCGAGCCCGGCTCCTGCTTCGTGGGCATGCTGGCCGAGCTGGCCTTCGCGGCCGACCGCGCCTACATGCTGGTGCTGCCCGACGACACCGAGCGCGCCCCGCGCATCCAGCTGGACGAATTCAATTTCGGCCTGCTGCCCCTGGTCAACGACCAGTCGCGCCTGCAGCGCCGCTTCTACGAGGAGGCCGCGCCGCTGGAGGCCGCGCGCGCCACCACGGGCCGCGCGCTGGACGGCGACCAGGCCCTGGCCCTGGGGCTGGTCACGGCCGCGCCCGACGACATCGACTGGGACGACGAGATCCGCATCGCCATGGAAGAGCGCGCCGCCATGTCGCCCGATGCGCTCACGGGCCTGGAGGCCAACCTGCGCTTTGCCAGCCGCGAGAACATGGTCACGCGCATCTTCGGGCGCCTGTCGGCCTGGCAGAACTGGATCTTCAACCGCCCCAATGCCGTGGGCGACAAGGGCGCTCTCAAGCTCTACGGCACGGGCCAGAAGGCCGGCTTCGACTTCAACCGCGTGTGACCCCCTACCCCCACGGACACAGAGGAGACAGACCATGAGCGCCATCAACTACAGCGAGAAGATCCCCAACAACGTCAACCTCGGCGAGGACCGCACCCTGCAGCGCGCGCTGGAGAGCTGGCAGCCCAACTTCCTGAACTGGTGGGGCGACGTGGGCCCCGAAGGCTCCACCGACTACGACGTCTACCTGCGCACCGCCATCAGCGTGGACCCCAGGGCTGGGCCCAGTTCGGCCACGTGAAGATGCGCGACTACCGCTGGGGCATCTTCCTGAACCCGGCCGAGGCCGACCGCAAGGTGCACTTCGGCGACCATGCGGGCGAGAAGGCCTGGCAGGACGTGCCTGGCGAGCACCGCGCCAACCTGCGCCGCATCATCGTCACCCAGGGCGATACCGAGCCCGCCTCGGTGGAGCAGCAGCGCCACCTGGGCCTGACCGCGCCGTCCATGTACGACCTGCGCAACCTGTTCCAGGTCAACGTGGAGGAAGGCCGCCACCTGTGGGCCATGGTCTACCTGCTGCACAAGCATTTCGGCCGCGACGGCCGCGAGGAGGCCGAGGCCCTGCTGGAGCGCCAGTCGGGCGACGAGAACAACCCGCGCATCCTGGGCGCCTTCAACGAGAAGACGCCCGACTGGCTGTCCTTCTTCATGTTCACCTACTTCACCGACCGCGACGGCAAGTTCCAGCTGGCGGCGCTGGCCGAGAGCGCCTTCGACCCGCTGGCGCGCACCACCAAGTTCATGCTGACCGAGGAGGCGCACCACATGTTCGTGGGCGAGTCCGGCGTCTCGCGCGTGCTGCAGCGCACCTGCCAGGTCATGAACGAGCTGCGCACCGACGACGTGGGCCGCCTGCGCGCGGCCGGCGTGATCGACCTGCCCACGCTGCAGCGCTACCTGAACTTCCACTACAGCGTGACCATCGACCTGTTCGGCGCCGACCAGTCCAGCAATGCCGCCACCTTCTACAGCAGCGGCCTCAAGGGCCGCTACGAGGAAGGCAAGCGCGCGGACGACCACCGCCTGCACGACCAGCACTACAAGGTGCTGGAGGTCGTGGACGGCAGGCTGCAGGAAAAGGAAGTGCCCATGCTCAACGCGCTCAACGAGGTGCTGCGCGACGACTACATCAAGGACTCCAACGCGGCGTGGCCGCTGGAACAAGGTCATGGAAAAGGCCGGCATCGACTTCCGCCTCACGGTGCCGCACAAGGCCTTCAACCGCCAGATCGGCGCGCTGGCCGGCGTGCGCATGAGCCCCGACGGCCGCGTGGTCGGCGAGCAGGAATGGCGCATGCGCGAGGGCGAATGGCTGCCCTCGACGCCGACCGCGCGTTCGTCGCCTCGCTCATGGGCCGCTGCGTGGAGCCGGCCAGTTCGCGGGCTGGATCGCGCCGCCGGTCATGGGCATCAACCGCCAGCCCGTGGATTTCGAATACGTGCGCTTCAACTGAAGCGCCGCGCCAGCAGGGAGTCGCCCATGACAGTCGCCTTGGTAGAACACGGCATCCTCACGCAGCACCTGATCGACCCGGAGATCTGCATTCGCTGCAACACCTGCGAGGCCACCTGCCCGTGGGCGCCATCACGCACGATGACCGCAACTACGTGGTCCTGGCCGAGCAGTGCAACGGCTGCATGGACTGCATCTCGCCCTGCCCCACGGGCGCCATCGACAACTGGCGCAAGGTGCCGCTGGCGCGCGCCTATCCGTGGCCGAGCAGCTGCTCTGGGACGAGCTGCCCGAGGAGCTGCCGCCTGAGGCGCTGGTCCAGGCACAGGTTCAGGCACGGACCCAGGCACAGGACGCAGCGGACGCGCCCGCCGCCGAGGACCTGAGCCAGGCCCAGGCCGTGATCGCGGCGGCCGCCACGCGCGGTGCGGATGCGGCCCGGCCCGATGACCAGGCCGATACCCAGGTGTTGCGCAGCGCCAGCTACGGCGCCACCGTGCCGCCCTGGTCGGCCGCCCATCCGTACACCAACCTGCATGGCCCCAGGAGCCCCGTCACGGCCACCGTGGTCGGCAACCTCAACTGCACGGAGGCGGGATTCGACAGCGAGACCCACCACATCGTGCTGGACTTCGGCAGCCAGCCGTTCCCGTGCTCGAAGGCCAGTCCATCGCCGTCATCGCGCCCGGCACCGATGCCCAGGGCCGCCCGCATGTGGCGCGCCAGTACTCGGTGGCCAGTGCGCGCAATGGCGAGCGGCCCGGCTACAACAACCTGGCGCTGACCGTGAAACGCGTCACCCAGGACCACCAGGGCCGCCCCGTGCGCGGCGTGGCCAGCAACTACCTGTGCGATGCGCGCATCGGCGACAGGGTCCAGGTCATAGGCCCGTTCGGCCAGTCGTTCCTGATGCCCAACCATCCCCGATCGCACATCGTGATGATCTGCACGGGCACGGGCAGCGCCCCATGCGCGCCATGACCGAATGGCGCAGGCGGCTGCGCAAGGGCGGCAGGTTCGAGGGCGGCAAGCTCATGCTGTTCTTTGGCGCACGCACGCCGCAGGAGCTGCCCTACTTCGGCCCGCTGCAAAGCCTGCCGCGCGACTTCATCGACAACAACCTGGCCTTCTCGCGCGTAGCCGGCCAGCCCCGGCGCTACGTGCAGGACCTGCTGCGCGAACGTGCGGCCGACCTCGCCGCCCTGCTGCGCGACGACAACGCGCACTTCTACGTCTGCGGGCTCAAGAGCATGGAGGAAGGCGTGGTGCTGGCACTGCGCGACGTGGCGCAGCAATCGGGACTGGACTGGGAGCAGGTCGGCGCGCGCCTCAAGCGCGAAGGCCGGCTGCATCTGGAGACTTATTGACCCCCCCCTGAGTCGCTTCGCGCCTTCCCCCCGAAGGGGGACGACACCCTCGGTGCGGGGCGGCCCTTCCTCGGTGTCCCTGAGTTGAGCCGCGCCAGGTTCCTAGGCAGTTATTGAATGGCGCGCAACACCTTAAAAACTAATGCGCTGGAGCTCGGACCTGTCCATAGGCATCGCTGGCCAGGGCCTGGGCCAGGATCCAGGCCGGGTCCACCAGCTCGGCACCGCGCGCCAGCGGAGACTGCGGCAGGGCCAGCGGGATCTCGGTGCAGCCCATGATCACGGGCACATCGCCATGGCGCTGCAGCAGCGGCGCCAGCACCTCGCCGAAGCAGCGCGCAGCCAGGTCCATGTCGCCCTGCTTGACGCCGTCGTAGATGCCCTGCATGAGCCGCGCGCGGCCTTGCGCGTCGGGCTGCAGCGCGGTGATGCCGCACTCCCTCAGCGCCGCGTCGTAGAGCCCGCTGTCATAGGTGCCCTGCGTGGCCAGCACGATGGCCTGCTGCGCGCCGCCGGCCTGCAGGTGCAGGGCAGCCTGGCGCGCGATGTGCAGCACATGCAGCTGCGGAAACAGCGCCTGCAGCTGCCCATGCCAGGCATGGGCCGTGTTGCAGGCCAGGGCCACGCTGCGCACGCCCAGCGCCGCCATGCGGCCCACGCCCTGCAGCAGGTGCTGGGCCGGCCCCGTGGGCGACTGCGGGTCCGCGCGCAGCGCGGCGCTGCGGTCGGGCATGGGCAGCTGCACCAGCCAGTGCTCGGGATAGGCCTGGTCATGCACGGGCAGGCCCTGCTGCTGCAGGTGCGCCGTGCAGGCCTGCACGAACAGGCGCACGAAATCCGCGCCTGCGGCCGGGCCCATGCCCCCGAGAATGCCCACCGCGCGCGGGGGCTGAAGCTGCTGCTGCATGCTGCGATCCGAATCAAAAAGCGGGTTTGTCGCTGAGGTCCTGCAGGTTTTTCTGCAATTGCTCGCTCATCGGCAGGCCCAGGGCCACGTTCCTCGGGGCAATGGGCTGCATGAACCACTTGTCATACAGCCTGGCGAACGCGCCCGACTTCATCATGTCGCCGATCACGCCATCGACCAGCTGCTTGAACTGGGCATCGTCCTTGCGCAGCATGCAGGCATAGGGCTCGACCTGCAGCGAGTCGGCCACCACCTCGAAGTCGCCGGGGTTCTTGGCCGTGGGGATCAGGCCGAAGAGCAGGATGTCGTCCATGCCGAAGGCCGCGGCGCGGTCGTTCTCCACCAGCAGGAAGCCGTCCGCATGGTCCTTGGCCATGACGATGTTCATGCCCCAGGCCTTGTCGGCATTGGCCTTGCGCAGCACCTGCAGGTTGGTGGTTCCCGTGGTGATGGCCACGGTCTTGTCCTTGAGGTCGGCGTAGTTTTTGATGCCCGAGCTCTTCTTCACCAGCAGCCGCGTGCCCGTGTAGAAATGGTTGATGGCAAAGGCCACCTCCTTGCCGCGCACCGTGTTGTTGGTGGTCGAGCCGCATTCCAGGTCGATGGTGCCGTTGGCCAGCAGCGGCATGCGGTTCTGCGAGGTCACGGCCTGCCACTGCACCTTCAGATCGGGCCGGTTCACCGCCTTCTTCACGGCCTCGGCCACGGCCTGGGACATCTCCACCGTCATGCCGATGGGCTTGCCGTTGTCCAGGTAGCTGAAGGGCACGGACGACTCGCGGTAGGCCAGCGTGATGCGGCCGCTTTCGCGCACCTTGGCCAGCGTATCGGCATGGGCCGCAGCCAGGCCGCCCAGGGCCAGGGCCGCGCACAGCGCGGTGGTGTGAAGTTGCATGCTTGTCTCCTCGTCTTGGTGGATGTGCGGCCAGTGTAGGAAGGGCGGCGGCCTTTGCGGAATGACAATATCGGGCCGGTCCATGCCCGCCGGTTATGGGCTGTCGCCCTGCCTGAGCAGCAGCCGCCGGCCATAACCTGCGTGCATGGCCCGTGTGCGAAATGCCATGGCCCGGCCTGCCGCGCGCGGCCTACAGTGCGGCTGCATGGAGAAACGATCAATGCATGTCTGCATCGTGGCGCCGGCATCGTCGGCCTGGCAACGGCCTGGCGCTGCAGCGGGCCGGCCACCGCATCACCGTGCTGGACCGCGCACCGGGCCCGCCCAGGGCGCCAGCGGCGGCAATGGCGCGCAGCTGAGCTATTCCTACGTGCAGCCGCTGGCCGATCCCGGCATCTGGAAGATGCTGCCCGCCTGCTGCTGGAAAAGGATTCGCCGCTGCCTTCCGCCTGCGCGCCGACCCGCGCAATGGCCTGGGGGCTGCGCTTTCTGGGCGCCTGCAATGCCATGCCTCGGCCGAGGCACGCGCGCCCTGCTGGCCCTGGCCGCCGAAAGCCGCCGGGCCTTCGAGTCGCTCCAGGCCGACGAAGCACTGGCCTGCGACCTGCACACGCCGGCAAGCTGGTGCTCTACCCCACCCAGCAGGCGCTGGATGCGCCGCGCAGCAGGTGGCACTGCAGGCGGGCCTGGGCGGCGCGCCGCAGCGCATCGTCAACGCCGCCGAAGTGGCGCGCATCGAACCCGCGCTCGCCGGCTACGCCCAGCGCATTGCAGGCGCCGTATACACGCCCAACGAAGCCGCAGCCGACTGCCGCCTGCTGTGCGAGCAACTGGCCACCCGGCTCACCGCGCGCGGCGCCGAACTGCGCTACGGCGTGGAGCTGCAGGCTTCGAGCGCGAAGGCGACGCCATCACCGGCCTGCGCACCGCCGCAGGCCCGCTGCCGCTGCGCGCCGACCACTACGTGCTGGCCAGCGGCTGGGAAAGCGCGGTGCACGCGCGGCCAGCTGGGCCTGAGCATTCCCGTCTATCCGCTCAAGGGCTACAGCATCACCGCCGATGCCGCCGCGCAGCTGCCGCACGCCGCGCCCCGGGTCAGCGTCACCGACACCGCACGCAAGGTCGTCTTCGCACGCATCGGCGAACGCCTGCGCGTGGCCGGCATGGTGGAGATCGTGGCCGGGACACGCGCACCGACCCGCGCCGCATCGCCAGCCTGCGCCGCTCCACGCAGGAGGTCTTCGCCGACCTGCCGCTGGACGGCAACCTCCACCCCTGGACCGGCATGCGACCCGCCACACCCACCGGCTTGCCCCTCACCGGCCGCCAGCGCGGCGGTCCGCGCAACCTGTGGCTGCAGACAGGGCACGGCGCGCTGGGGCTGACGCTGGCGTTCGGGTCGGCGCAGAGGCTGGTGGGGCAGATGGAGGCGGACGATCTGTAGAACCCGGTCCCGCAGCCACCTATGTCATGTCGCCGCTCAATCTCCGTACGAGTTGCCAGTCGTCCTTGGACCAGCCATGTCGGGCATCCACCGACATGGCTGCGGCGCCAATCAAGGCAAGCCAACCGCTGGCCTCCACACTTCGCAACGGCTCCCATGCCGGCCGCTGGGCTATTTGCTGCCAATCCGAACCATGGCAACCAGTGCACTTTGTCAGCGTGTCATCAGGCCGGAGTGGTTCGACCGTGACCGTCCCGGGTGGCACTTCGCCCCAATCAGCGATGAGGGTCTCCAAGGAACCTGTTGGAGGCATACCTCCTCGACCCAGAATCCACTTGATCAAGCGCTCCCATAGCGAGACATCGGGAGGTTGATTGCGTGAATCGACATTTTTTGCTTTGGCCCAGGCATCGTGAGACATCGGATTGATGTAGGCCACCAAAATGCATCTACTGGATCCTGCTTGACAGATGGTCACTGTATCTCCGGGCTTCCACTGTCCAATCGACAAGGACGAGTTGACCGTCTCCAGGATGAATCGAGCAATCTCGGTGTTGTTCCACCCGCGCGGATCTTCCTGGGTGTCGGAGACGCCACGCCAACTCGCTGCGATGAGTAACGCGGCAAGCGCGATGATGATCATAGAGCGCCACGTTTGGGGCAGGCGCGGTGACAACGAAGTTATTTGGCTAGCCACCACAGCATCTCCTCAGCAACTCCTGGGCCATATCCCTCGCGCGTTGACGGCCCTCAGGCGGCACTCGTTGGTCGATGCTCTGAAGCAGGTTTGCTTGCGATGACACATTGCCTTTGGCCTTGGCGTCGGCATAGACATATGCCCACACCTCGGCAGGCTGCGGCTCCCCCCATGTGGGGTTACTTCTGATGGAGGCCATCGAGATCAGCGCATCGACATAGCCTTGGTCGATCAAGGCGTTGAGGTATATCAGGGTGGTGCGCCGATACTCGGCGAGGCGCTCTGGATCCGTTCTCGCATGCTCCAGACCCGGGTCCAGTAGGCTCCGCCATAGTCCATCATGCTCTGAG
>MQUG01002209.1:0-10977 GCA_007213375.1 Steinernema feltiae | reverse complement strand
GTCTGTGTGCATAACTTTACGACCTCCGCTTCTCTCCTTTCGGTCCGAACTTTGGGTCTTTCCGGGGCGCGCGCCTTTGGGGAAAATCCGATCTGCCACACGATACGATAACGCGTGTTCATTCCCGGTGTTCTTAGCATCGCGCCATTCGAATCGCGGCTTTTCGAGATTTCGAGGGTGTGGAAGTGTCACCAGATTCTCACCTTCCTCTGCTTTTAGTTCAGCTGATCGCGAAATCGACGGTTGTACCGTACTTCATGAATAATGGATACCGGAGAATGCGAATTCGGCTCGATTCCTCTGCCGAACGCCACGTGGTTGATATCGGCGATCGCCGACTTCCACGGGAGCTATGGTGCTGTGCACCCCTACATCGCTCTTGTTCTCTGCATCGCCGGTAAGCTACAGTATGTCCGCTGTCATCCGGTAAACTTGAACCTGAAGGGACCATTATGAATACCGTTACCGTGATCGTGCTGACGAGACCGTCGATGCTCTCTCCGGTGAACGTGCTTCTGTGCGCTGTGCCATCTGCGACATCATCGTGATGGTCTCGTATCTGATCTTCGTGCTCCATTTTCTCATATCCGCAGCGCATCGTTGTGAGCCTTCTGACTACAGCTACGCGTGGGCGGTTTCACTATGGTCCACGCGCACTTCAGCGTCATCTTCCACGCGAGTTCGATTTGGCTGACGGTGAGTCTTTCACAAACGACTTGATCTGCGATCGCTTTGCCGCAATGCGAACTGCGAACCTCTTTCCTGCGCCTTTCCACGCGGCATCATCTGCCGTGCAACTCTTCACTTCATTCCTCCGAACGCAATTTGATTCGCGGATCCGTCTTCCCTTCTGTCTGCTCGCCTCCACTCTTCTCAATCAATTGTCTTCGCTGCAGCGCGCTTCTTGATTGCTTAAAAAAGGAAAATCTCTCCGCTCGAAACAATTGGCGCCAATTTGGGCGCATCGCTGTCGCTTTTATCGCGTCGAGCAGAGAACAACGATTCGAGAGATAGGCAGATTTGACATTTCGGAAACACTCGAGGGACTCAGGAATGTCCTTTAGGTCTCTTTGGCTCAGATTCGCGTGCTCACCATCAGTCGAGCAACCAGCGGACCTTCTGTTGCAGTAACGTCAAAGTTTACGGCACTTTTGGGAATCGCCACTTGCATAATCATGGCTCTGGTGAACACTCCGAACTTCCTCACGTTCCGGGTAACAACCCCGCTTTCTGAGTGAGTACCGTCACTGCATTCATAGGTAGTGGAGTTGCCGTCCACGATGCTGCTTCCGTGTCTTCTCCCGGAAGACGCGGAATTCTCCGAGTCGTCGAACATCACCGACTACGTGTATATGGTGCAGTCGATGGACGAAGACTGCATAAAACTTAAAGTATACAGCCGTTTATCACCCGCGCATACCCGACGTCATTTAGATGGCCTTCTGGTCGAACGGAATGCTCTTCAAAGTGGTTCCCTGCTTCCTACTCACCGTATCAATTGTTGCTTTGCTCAAACTGATCGCCGACGTCTCCCATCGCCGCAAATCCTCGCGCAGGTCCGCCGCCTCGTTTGTTCGCCGGAAAAACGGATCGCGTTTTCAGGTGATGAAGAAGAAAAAGATGCCCAAGGACCACACGACGCCGATGCTGGTGGCGGTCCTATCGATTTTCTTGATCGCTGAATTGCCACAGGGAATCATGTTGGTGCTCACCGCCGTGTACTCCAGTGACACGTTCCAGAAAAAGGCATGTTTCGCTCCAATACATCTTCATTCAATTCAGCATTCTTCCAGGTCTACGTTCCCCTAGGAGACGCATTTGACACACTTTCGTTGGTTAATAGCTGTGTGAACTTCCTCATCTACTGCGCGATGAGTCGAAAATTCCGAATGGTCTTCCTTCAGCTCTTCTTCTCGTGCTTGCCGGCGAGCATCCTGAAGTAAGTTTGCACCCACAAGTTCTCCAAACGCGTTTCTAAACAAAACAGTTATTAATTATCTCCTGCGAGTTATTTCAAGCGCGCATTCCTTGTTTGTCGACGAGAAAGTTTGCGTCCAAAAAGTGCTTTAACTGAAACACTTTCGCCTGAGGCGTTGCGTCGACGTCATCCCGCAAATGCCGAATCGCCGACGTGTCAGCAGAGCGTTTCTGCCAATCAGTTACACTTTCGCCTCGAATTAGTTTCGCATTTTGCAAAACTCTCACAACGTTCGTTTCAGAGAGTTCCACGAGATGACCCCCGGCTACGACTATCAAGATATTTCACAGCACAAACCCTCCCGCATCACAGATTTCACGAAAACCGACCAGTTCGCACTTACGTCGACCACTCATCGCCCAAGTGCGACCTCGGCCATGCTCATCAACACGACTTCCCGTGACGATCTCTGTTATCAGCGGATGTATGGTGGAAATCTTTTGAATGTTGGTTCTCCAATTCGCAAAACGAGTTCCTCCAGTTGCGACCGCAAAAACTCCGATGCGACTCCTCCGATGCTTATAGTGCCGACGTCTCCGGAGAACCAGGACGGCGGCGATACGCCGAATCGGCGCATTTCGTTCAACTTCTCTCCTCAAAAGATGCGGAAGGAAGGAAAAGCGGATGTCGCAGAGGAGCGGACCCCATCAAATCCATGGAAAGAACTGCGAGGCGTCGATCGACTGCGGAATCTCTTCCGAGTCAAGAACAGGGAACACACTTTGGTGCCCGATTCTAGTCCGCAACGACGATTAGGTCTCATGCAAATGGAAACGGGAATAATGTATTGAATGATCTCAGTTCGGGTTGAACGATAAACTTTTTTTTCAACTACGCATTCTTTCCTACGATGCGAAAACTTTTCCGGGGTTCATGATTTAAATGAATCATGAATCCCGGAAAAGTTTCTTTCTCCCATCGGCAGCAATAGCTTCTTCGCCGCTTCTTTGATTCTTCACTGCGATGACCTGCAATCAGCAGCAGTTACTGTAGAGTCGCATACAGTAGACTGCGACTTCGCGATCGTTAAATCAAAAGTTAATAGCTAATTCCTCGGTAAAAAAAGCTTTTATTATAGAGGGAATTGTAAATATTAGTTACAGTTAAATAGAATTAGTTATAATATTATAATATAAAATTATGTTATGGTGGAATACGAATTATTTCGTGTCTGTTGAGTTGACGTTGACTCTTGTCCATGTCAATTCGATTGTTTTGTCCCAAGTCGTGTGTTTTGCATGTGTGATTTTACCAGCAACAAACCGTTTACAGTCTGCAATGGAGATTATAACATATGTTACAAGATATCACTGTTACCCATGCAATATCGCTTGTCCAACGCGAACCCTGTTAGCTTCTTGTTGAAGATTTCCGGAGCCGTGAGAAACGAGTAACGGCGTACAATTTTGTCCGTGTCCAATATCACTCCCACATACGGCTCGTCCTGAATGCTCAATGACATAAATATGGTGGTGCAAAGTATAAACATACCAGATCGACACTTCTGTCGTGACGTGACATTACATGTCGTAGAGGAGTATCCAATAGATTGACAAAAATGTTCAAGAATCCTGCCAGTTGCTCCAATTTTACATTGTGGAAGAAATGTGTCTTCAGAGACGTCACCACTGGATGATCGGATGTGATCGTGGAATCGCGATGGTTTCCAATTTCGTATGCGTACGAGTAAAACTCTTCTATCTTCGTTGTCGATTCGACTTGTCTGGCATCCAGGAATCGTTGTAGTATGGATTCAAACTTGACGTTCCAGTAATTTAGATACACCATACATTCGTCGGATCTCCAATTTGGACACGATGTCAGGTTGTGTTTGATTTGAGCCATTGTGGTATAACGATTTTCGTTACACAATTGAAATGTCTTTCTGATGGCATATCCTTTGCGGAAACTCTTTGCTCGTATCTGGTTTGATGGCATATTGAGAACGTGTGCAATGGAAATCATTAGCCCAATTAATTTTATGGTTGTCATCGGATGCTAAATTTGAAGATACATTTGCTCCGCAGTAAATAAAATTGAGTACATACCGCGTAAAACATCCCAGATAAGTGATGGACGAAAAGAGGTTCATCCTTGTGGCCATCGACGATGACGTAATCTCCATTAACATCCGTTTCAAGCACGTTTCTGAGGCGTAAGTATAGAATCATCCAACGAACAAGGCAATATTTGTGGCACATTTCCGTTATTTGCCGTGGGGTCTCTGCGAGTCCGTATTCTTTCGAAGTCTTGCTGTACGTCGAGGTCAATTCTAGCACACATTCACCCTTGTAGTTCCTGAAAGAGTAGCAGTAGAACGCGTAAAGTATGTATCACAAACCGTAAAAATTTTACTTGACGCAGCTTCATACAATCCTCAGATTTCGAGATATTTATAGGCAAAATACCACCCTGGCGCCATCCAGTTTCCAGTAACACAAGAGTTAAAACAACATCTAAAACAGTTGGTTTGCTAACAAATTGGTGAATAGAGCTTACCGGAAATATCACACGGTGACAATTGTGATTTTTCGATGATTCGATCGAGTGCGACATACATATCCGGCTTCATTATTGGGTAGAGTACATCCAGCGCTTGAGTCTTTTCATGTTTCTTGTATAGCGGGGCAAGAATCTTCTTGGTGAATGCGACCCACTCCTTCTCTGTACCAGGAATTAGCTTTGTGGCAGTTAGCTATAATTTAGAGTTTAATTGATTATATGCTTGTGGATAGTGCAACTTACAATTGTAATGACAGATTCACTATATTTTAAAACAGTTCCTTCACTTAGCATCTGTGATTGATCCGAGTGTGGGATCGTATTTGTTGAGTCTGACTGTCCAACCAATGCGATTGTTTGAAACAGTTTTAAGCTTCTATAGTGGGCACTTTCTGCGCCGTCTGATCGACAATTAAAAACTGTATAGTTTGTGATGAGCTCTTCTGGTTTTGTGGAAGCCAACGTAGTATCCGATGCCACGAGAACGCATATGAAACGACTAAGAGATCTTACTGGGTCACCTGAAACTGTTTGCTTTGAACAACCCAAATTAATATTTTTAAAGTTTGTACCTGTCGAATACTTTGCCATTTGTCCAAATGGTGAGAAGCAGGTGGCGTGAGCATCGACGATTCTTTCAGCCTCTGTCAAATATCTTTGACGCAATTCGTCGTTGCTCAACGGGTTCTTGTTCCAAAAATTTCTCCAATCTGGAAGGTTCATCTCGGATACCTTTTCGGATCTTGAAATCAACGATTGCGCGAGTTTGACTAGATCGCGGAGGTCATTGCGAACAATGCTGAACTTTTCATTTTCGTCGGGGGTTTCCACGAGATGAAGTATGCCCTTCATGTGTGCATGTTTTGCTAACCCTGAAACAAGCTTGAAACATGAAATATTCGTCTACTCACATGTTAGCGCCAATTTTGAACTGTGTTCATTGAGAGTTTCCTCATCTGGTACATATGTTTTCTTGCATGATTTGGCGTTTATCTGGTATGCGGATTCAAGACACTGCTTGAAAACATCAATGTTTGAACGAATCGTTCCTGGAAGTGTCTCATCTAGTAGCATCTCTTCTACCATCGCATCCTACAATACAACCGTAGAAATCAAACAATATAATGAACTATTTACGGGTGTTTTTGCAGCAAATGTTTGTATTTCTTCTGGTTCATCAACCAGGTTTTGCGTCTTGCTATCATCGAGGAACCATGGCATTAGCTTCCGAGCATCCTCACTAATCACAACTCGTTTATATCCCAAGTAGTTGAGGTGATTTGTGTTGCAACAGTGCTGAAAGGTTAAATTAGTAAAATTTAAAAAATTACCAACTACCTTTAGCTTTTCACATAGTTGTACTCGGTTGAATAGATATATCTGACTTTTTATACAACGCCATCGTGCTGAATCTAACGTTCCAGAATCAGCGATCTTGAATACGACTGACAATATTTGAACGATTTTGTCGTTGTTGAGGCATTCAGAATTATCTTCATCAAAGAAGAGTGTCAACGATGGTTCATCGATGTATTCCAACATTATGTCCAATGTGTTTCTAGCAAGTCGCATCATATGAGGAATGTGGGTCTAAATATGGTCAGTTTATAAATGTAAAAAAAAAATCGACGCTAACCAGACGATTCACCGCTACATTGCTACTGCTTGTAAGCGTCCGCGACATTTTGGCTATACCGCTGTAGATTTCGCACAGTTTGACCAATCGCCGGTCAGTTGATGGTTCATCATTTCCGACTCGGGACAGTCGCTCATGTATGTCTATTAGTTCGTTCTTGTAACGAGTAGATCGTTCTAGCATACAGAACTCTAGCTTTTCCACTTTTTCTCCACATTCGATGCATCGCACATGCTTCGGTGAAATGCATTGGAGGTTGCCACATGACATATAATATTTTGCTCTATATGGTCTTTGATTGTAAGCTTTGTAACTTTGAGGTAAGTTCATTTTGTGTGCGTAGACACAGTGGAGATACATCATTAGGCTTTCACTATCATCCAGAGTCATGGCATCCACCTCTAGGCAGTCGTCGAAATTACCAGCACGGTAGTAGTTTTCGATAATCGATCGAGCTTCGCGTGATGCATATGCAAACGTTGACAAATATTGTTTGTTATTTGTGAAGCGATTGAGTTTATCCAACAATTCTGGCTGAAAGCAAACAGTATATTGAAAGTCATTAATTACATAGACTTACGATCATATCTGCCATTTTCAATGACGTATTTGCGGCTTTCAAACAACCATCAACTAGCACAAGGTTACTGAGATTTGTAAAGTTCCGAATGGTTAGGAACGAAATATGATTCGTGTTGATACAGTTTGTGTTGGAACATGATGAAACAATAACTTCGTAGCAACTCATTGGTTGCTTATGGTGAACGCGGTAAAGATTCGTCATGATACGCCAAAAACACTGGTTTTGTAGATCTTCACCAATATCAATACAGTCGACCTCTTCTCCCTTCATCATCGATAGAAACATGTCCATCTTGTGGAGTAGACGCTTGTATTTAGTGAACACATTTGCAAGAGTAGTTTTCAAAACATTTTCTGCCTAAATAAGGGATGTCAAAAAAAAAGGATTTTTTAATTAAAGGTGATACCATTGGGAAATGACTTTTGATGAATGCATCAAGTTTTGAGAAAGCAAGGTCTGTGGCCTAAATCAAATATCAAATAGTTCATTACATAATGCTCTCGTCAATACCTGCTTGTCCATGCTAGTTTTCATCCGTTTCTTTGACACATCTTGTGACAGACCTTTACGTTTTGGAGCCTGAAACACAACTCTCTCATGACGACCAGACATGCATCAAGTCTGCCCACCTTCTTGTGAGTATTAGTCACAAATTCTTCAACGTCAACAATTTCTTCAGATACTGTTTCACGTGCTGTGGGATTGCAGTTTGAAACTACGTCATCTTCCAAATGGTTCTCCTCTTTGTCAACAACACCAACGGACGCTTGACGAGCTAGAGAGACCCGGTCGCCGACCAATTGATCAAAGAGTTGGTCCGTGATTCCATTTCGCATCACGACCTCATGATGTGCCAAGTAGATTTTGCCATCACGTGCTGTATCTTTTGTGCACAAGTCGATTGTCGGTGTTTGTGTCAGAGCTTCTGGGAGCTCGTCGGTTGCTTCATCCAAGTGGAAAAGCGTTCCAGTCCCGCGCATCAAACCGAACTTTTCTGAAAACATCGCGTTTAATAGAATAATTAAGCTCCCACTTACTGTGACAAGAGTTGTCGTCTTGGTCGAGAATCTTGACCATAAACTTGGTGGGTTTTCCTCGCTCCTTCCCGTTGACGTAACTGACCTGGTAGACATTTTCGAAATCTGCAGCCTCATGTGGCGCGATGGATTTCCGTTCACAGAATAGGTACAACTCCATGCCGCGAATCATCACGCCGCCGGGATGCTGTTTACGATTGGCAATCGCGTGGTTGTGGTACATGCTCGGTTTAATCACTGAAAACAATCACAATTCAAATTTAAAATCACTCTGTATGAGAACTGAGAAGCGCATTTTTGTGCTTGTCCATTCTCAACCATGTAAATGTACTGAGTATCATTTAAATAAAACGTGTCTCATGGTTTGATGTGATCGTGGTGGGACCAACGTCGCCGTTGAAATGTGGAGGGCGCCAACTGTTGTTGAATTCTGTTGAATTGTCACAGATGGCTCACCCAAGTTCATGAAACACATACACACACAACACACAGATAACAGGTTTAATTTTATGTTCACATTAAACAAATATGTGGTTATAAAGAAGGTATACAACGACATCACAAACAACTTGTGGTTATTGTGCAATTTTTTCCTAATTTCGTCGTTTGTCGTTACTGTTCGTGTGGCTGCCCATGCAACGTCGAGATTTTATCGGACTGAAAGTGCGTTAAGATATGAACCTTGTATCCAGTTACCTTACATTTGACATCGGCGATATCGTCATTGTAATGAGATGGTCATTACGTGCAAACATGAGTGTTGATTTTCCAGATGGATGATTCAAGATCTGGGTGGTTTCGTTGTTTCGTGAATTACAGTCAATTTACAATTTACTCGATTTACAGTCAAGAAGACAGAAAAGATTTAAGTCGGTCTCGTTGCGTGTCAGGTCTCTTTACAAACACACCTGCAATGTTAACAAATCAAAGACCTGCGTCCTCCCATGAGTCAGATGGCTAAATCGGGGAGCGAGGAGCAGATGAGTCACTCGCGACACTCCCGAGGAATGTGTTGAAGACGATGAAGGTGACGATGACATAAACTTCGAATTACAGGCGATTAGAACGGAGCGAGGGCCATATGGAGGGGGGAATGATATTTGCGCCCGGATTGTCTAACAACGAGTTGTGGTTCTACTATCAATCAGCTTACGATCCACACATCGCTTCCGTGTCCCATCAGGTCATTGCCCAGACACACTCGCATGTTAACAAAACAAAAGACCTACTTATTTGGAAGCATAGAAGAAGAAACGCAGACAGACAAACCTACCACCAATGAGCCACCACGCACACGTTTTTCAAACTTTTCCATTAAAAAGAAAGTTTCTCCTATCGTTGGCCTAATGTTGGCCGCGATTCTAACGTTTCTGGTAAGTTCGCTCTTTTTCCGCTGAATTCCTCCTAAAATTCCTTCAGGTGCAACGGTGCTTTCAAGCAATCGACGAGAACACTGACGAAGCGCTTCAGTCGCCAGGCATCCGGGACATTGATCGCGACACTCTGATGGCGATTTTGAGGCGCAGCGAATTGGATCCTTCGAACGAGTTAGTGGTTTTCAACAGTTGCATCACGTGGGCCGAAGCTCGATCTCCCCCCCCCCCCCCTCAATCCATCGAATCTTCGCGCTGCACTCGGAACAGCGCTTTCGCTGATCCGCTTCCCCCTCATGAACGTCCACGAGTTCGGACAAGCAGGTTAGTCTCTTGACTGATTTTCTCCGATTGCGGGATACGCATTCAGCGAGCACTTTCCTGCTAACGTGTGAGGAAATAGCTCAAGTGTCTTCTTAACAGCTTTCATCAAACCTAGCGTTGATTCGCCAAGTTCCTTTTCCAGGTGTTTTATCTTTCCCAATCCTGAAATTCCAATATGAACTCCGGTTGTCCAAATAAAACTACCTATTCCATGCTCCCCGGTACATGTTCCACCGACAGCCAATGCTCTTCTAAACAATATTATTTATAAAAATTAGTCGATGATGACTTACTCAACTACTTTGTCGCAAAGCTTTTGAACCTCTGTTCGTTCTTTTTCGTCTTCTTCGTCGACAGGAACTATGATGTGAAAGTTCCCGTCGCCTACATGCCCAACGATGGTGCCTTTAAACAATGTGTTATGAACGTTCTGAAACTCGAAAATCAACCAAATAATCCTGAAGCATCGATGTCCTTTCTAGTTTCTTCAACAATGCGGGCAAGAGCAGAGATGGGCACAGCAACGTCAGTTGTGAATCCGCGGTGACCTGGGCGCTGGTTCAATGTCGCGTAGTAAGCGTTATGTCTTGCAGTCCACAAACGGTCCATTTCTCCTTGTTCGGTGGACCATTTGAAATCTCCTCCGTCGTTGGAGTGGCAAATATCTTCTATATTATCAGGGTAACCATAAAATCACGAAAGAACGATAACAAACCAACTAATCTTGCTTGATCGACAACTTCTGACTCGGATGATCCATGAAACTCAAGAAATAGGGTCGGTGCCACGGGCATATCCAACATGCTGTACTTGTTACATGCATCAACTTGACAGGCATCCAGAAATTCTTAAAAGAGTCAACCAATCCAATAAAAGTCAAAACTGATAGCTACCGATCCGAGCGATAGGAATGCAGCGCTGCAAAGTTTCAACAACGGATTGAACAGCGGAAGTGACGTTCGGAAACGAGCAAACGGCGGCACTCAAACACATAGGACGCGCATGTAGCTTGACGCATGCACTGGTGATCAAACCCAGAGTGCCTTCAGAGCCCACAAACAACTGCGTTAGATTATAGCCTGCAGATGACTTCCTAAACAACAAGTGGTGTTTGAAAGAAAAAAAGATAAAAAAATTTCCTTGGGCGCCGGCCCTCTCCTCTGGTAACGATTCTTCGACCATCAGCTAGTACAACTTCCAAATTTCGAACGTTTTCAGCGATTGTTCCATATCTTACGCTATTGGTTCCGGGAAATCAAATTATTTAAAGAATGTGCCATGTGCACACAATATTACCACTCGCACCCGTAGCAACCATACCACACACAGACGCATCAGCTCCTGGATCTAAGCACAAGCGATATTTCCTTCTCAGTAACAGCAATGTCAAACACATACCAAGCTGAGAACCACAGACCAGTATCGCGCAAACGGGAATTTAGCATCTTCCGTGTTACTCCGGGCTCCACAACGCAGTCAAAATCTTCTTCGTGGACTTCCTTAATTTGGTCCATCGCTGTGAGGTCGACGCAGATTCCTCCCTT
>MQUG01002205.1:0-19213 GCA_007213375.1 Steinernema feltiae | reverse complement strand
TTACGAAGAGTTTATGAATAGAGCGAATGTTTGCGTAAATTCTATTTACTCCGGAACAATTGTCAGGCCACCAAAAATCACATTGAGCTGCCAATGTGCGCATTAGAAACTCGTTGAAGTTGAATTATTTAGTTATTTAATTATTTATTTATTTAGTGTAAAGTGTAGATCTAATCTGAAGGGGACTAATCTGAAGTACTCGGCAAGTTGTGAAAGAAATCAAAGTGTTTTTTTTAATGTAAATGCATTTACTTTCTCTTTCTCATTCAAAAATTTACTTTCATCGGGACATCAAGCTTGAAAAATTGAATTGAATTAAAGTGATTCAAATGTGCACCTTAGTCAACTGATCTACAGTCCGCGAGATTCTCTGTGTGCTCGTTAGACTTCTAGACTTCACTTCACGTTAAATTATTTTAGCAGATATTTGTAAAAAATAAATTATCCGGAACCTCGCAATATGAGTTGAAAACTAGCAGTGCTTTTTTGAAAACTTTTCGTAATCGCAAAGAAGATTTCACGTCCAGGTGTGTGACTGATAGAACCAAAAACCTTGTGGGTAGAAAAAAGAATGGGTAAACACCCAACTCTTCTTGTTTGTAATTTATTGAATTTAATTTTGAACTGCTTCCCTACGAATAGCGCGAAAATGGAAAAAACTCCTCTTAACAAAAATTGTAATTTAAAAAAATGTTATGATGATGGAATGACGTACTGTGTTTGTTCAATTTGTTCAAAACAATTTGTTCACCAATTAATTCCATTAAATTACTTTTAAAGATTTAAAATTGAGTTTGTAGATTGGTTGAATGGCCTGGGCTGATTGAAAAAGAGTGAGAAATGCGCTCATACAGTATGCCTAAATGAAAATAATGTTATTGACGTTTTTTTTAGCATTTCTCACCTATTTAAAAATCTCATTTACCATTCCAGTCTAATAAACGTTTCTGAAACAGATTTATCAGTTTCTTCAGTTTCATGTTAGTCTGCGAGTTACAATGATGATTTTTATTGTTTTAACAAATCCGGATTGAAAAGATCCGGAGAGAAGAGCTTTTTCATTGATTTAGCTATCAGTTTACGTTGTTTTCTAACCAAATGGGCAACTGATAAACTGTTAAACGTGCATGCTATGTGCACAAAAGAGCACTTAAATGGGCCTCCGGCTCGATATGATTTTTCGGCAATCGAAATGACTGTGGCTCGGCTCGGTGACCTTCTTTTTAAATACTATTTGGGACTATTTTGCATGAACCTTGTCACCAAAAATTGTAATAAAAAAATTTGTGCTAGAAAGTGCTAAAAAATGTTGTTGTGTTCTGCTAATAATGGAGCTACGTATCGTGCACAAAAATAAAACAAAATAAGTTGTTCACCAATTTATTGCAAATTAAATCGCTTTTAAATATTTAAAAATTGAGTTTGTAGATTGGTTGAATGACCGGGGCTGATGAAAAATAGTGAGAAGAGCGCCCATACAGGAATCCTAAATAAAAAATGTTATTGACGTTCATTTTTCATGGACGCCAAGATCCAAAAATAAAATTTGTTTGCATGTTACAACTTTTAATTCAATTAAATGTTTAAATCAATTCCTTAATGATGACTTGCCAACTTGCCACAAACCAGATGTCAATTATTTCAAACACTAAAGTTCAATTCTTAATGGACATCTAATTTGAAGTAGTCAAACAATGTGTCGAGTTGACTGTTGATGCAAATTTAAGCAATTTTTTAGGATTAACTTGTCGGGAAAAACATTGATAAAGCAACGATAGATCTGTTCAAGTTCAGTCTTTAAAAATGTTCCCTAAAAAAAAATTCAAAAATAACAAAACTTCTTGTTAGTATTTTTGTGAAGCTTCTGGGCAGAAAAAATGAATAAAAGCCTCTGTCATTGTAATTTGTAGTTGGATTAAAATTAATTAATTAAAAACGTCAATTTGTCAAATTTGTCAATTTTTAATTTCTACAGTTGGATATAAGACACTCACTTTTGTGCCTTTGGTGGATACCTTATAATTACAACTTTCCTTAGATAATGAAAAAAACTCAATGATTCAGACCGTTGTTCAATAAAAGCAACGCTGCATCAACAAAATCACGGAAAAAATGAACGATCCTGATGAAGAAATTTCAAGGAATAATTTCGAATACTCGAAGGGAGGGCAAAAAATTGGTACATATTATTTAATTGACATTTGCGTTTGGTTTGTGCTGCAAAGAAATGAGCAGCGAGGATAACGAGGCAAAAATATACACTTTTCATTATGATTTTCCGGTTTAAAGTGAGAAAAATTTGAATCCGTGGCGTTCATTAATTATGGCAGATTGGCGCTCTGTCATTCACAAGTTGTCTTCAAACACCAATTAATTTTTTTTCCAAATCCAGATTGAAACAGCGTCGGAAGTGTCCATGTGTCAGAACAGTACAGATATCTTTTTCAGTAATACGACCTCTTCTCAATTTGATAACAGTTGTAGCGGATGAGTTCTTGTCCTATCGATGCGTGCCGGGAGAAGGGATGACCGTAGTAGAGAACAACCGTTTATTGGGATTGCACAACATGACATTTCGGGGACGAGCCCCACATATATAGAATTACCATAGCGATGTGTGAGGTCGCATCCAGTGCGTTGTGGGAGCCGCATCGCTTCGCTGGGCTCCTGACACGACAGGTACGGTAGATACCGTATACCTGATATCCTAGAGTACCTCACCTCTACCATATCCCGCGTGATTCGGATTCTTCTTGTCAATAAGTACTGTTGGCAAGGGGCACGTCTGTCAGGAGGAGGCGGACAAATGAAATAGTCTGAAAAAGCCCAACTTGTACGCCCTTGCTTGCTGACATGGAGTTGAAGTTTCTTCCTGCCGAGTATCAACTGTTATTTCGCTACACCCAATCCACTGAAGAATCTGCCAGTGATGAAACCCCCAAGAGGCCGCCAAAGATGCCGCCAGATATGCCGCAAATGCCGCAAGAATGCTCCCGATTTTTACCCGTGTTGCCGATGCTAGATGCCGCCACGATGATATGGAGCCAACCACCCCCGCCCAACGGAAAATAGACGAACTCGACAAAACGAAAGGATTTTCTCGGAGGTAGCGAGCCAAGAACGAAGGACGACAAACGCAAAGGAAGCTCAAAGGACCGAACAATGGACTTTTCACCCGGATAAGAAGAAAACCGCGCCATGGACCAGTGATATTTTTTGTTTGATTGTATTCCTCTGGAAAGCAGTGGGTCCTGCTTTTCCGGAGGAGGGGTGTGTGGCGGTGGAGTCTCGCCACGCGTCAAGGGATACCGTAATCCCGCGTGGCGATGCGATCGTATAAGCGATGCCGTCGAACCACACCTCATACTATATAGCTAGATGATGTCAGATCATCAGCAGAAGTTCCATCCCTGGCTCCCGTCTGGGACGGCGAGCCAGTTTCCCCGTGTTCCATTGATAAATCCTTAGCGCGTGTCTAACCCTCGTTCTAGCCCGTTACATCTAATATGTAGCGGATGAGTTCTTGTCCTATCGATGCGTGCCGGGAGAAGGGATGACCGTAGTAGAGAACAACCGTTTATTGGGATTGCACAACATGACCTTTCGGGGACGAGCCCCACATATATAGAATTACCATAGCGATGTGTGAGGTCGCATCCAGTGCGTTGTGGGAGCCGCATCGCTTCGCTGGGCTCCTGACACGACAGGTACGGTAGATACCGTATACCTGATATCCTACACCGCCACACAGTTATATTTTTAATTAAACAATGGCGCGGTCAAAAATGTTTACTTTTGAAAAACGGTTGTGCAATCTGACAGCATTTATGATAAATCAAATCGTGATTTGTGGGTCGGCGGTTGCAAGAAAAATGTAGAACAACAAACTAAAGTAATTCTGCGTTTTGAAAATGGCAACGAAGTTAGCCTAATTAATCATCTTTTGCGTCAATCGTTCATAAGTAGATAGTTAAATTGAAATTGAAATAAATTAAAACATCCCTGTTGCGCAGGACCGTTGTTGTACTGCAAGAATGTGTTATTGCTTGATTATTGGTGGTATACAGTAATCTATAATGTAGGTGTTGTATTTGCCTAAAAAAATTTGTCCAAAAAATAGCAAATGAAATTATAAACCCTTGATTCTTGAGGTCTTTAGCTTATGAAAGTCATATGAAAGATTGCAAAAAAATTGACGTGCATCTTCTAAACGTAAAACTGAACGTATCAGCTTTGCAGAGATTTTTTCATAAACGTAGCGTTTTGTAAACTAGCAAGCTATTTATTAGTGTCTGTGATTTGAGAATTGACCAGCAAAAAAAACTCACTTTCCAACGATTCATTTTAAAATTGGAGAAGTGAAACTAATTGCAAAAAATTTTGCGTTGTAAAACGTGAAAATTGCTGTTGCGTAGGACCGTTGTTGTACGGCAATAATGTGTTATTGCTTGATTATTGGAAGGCGAGCACTCTCTGCAAATAAAAATATATAGTATAATATGGTAAGTCTAAATGAAAATAATTTCGTTGGAATTTAATTTAATTAGAAAACCTTGGTTGCTGTTGTGCAATTTGTTGTTTTTTGCTTGCTTGAGATGGCAGGTGTTTACAGGCAGGCAGGTGGCAGGCAGGTGAGGTGTTTACCTCAAAGCGCAGCTGCTTGGTAATTGTGAAACAACGAACAAATGGTTTTATTTGAAAACGGTACTTGCTCATGGCGGTAGGACTGCTGTTCAAAAAATCACGTTCTTTTTTTTTTGTTATCTGTTTTTGATTTTTAATCTTTTGGTCGTAGAAGTCGGATTTTTCATGTCATTAGATTCTTGAAGGCATCTTCTCTACTCAAAAATTGGAGTTTATTGGCTGAAGTCATGAAGCAGAATAGAAAAACTTTTATAATAAAATTAAATTTAGAAGATTTAAAACCCTGTCCGGGAGGCAAAAATTAACTAATAAAAATGTTAGGGCTAGGATATGGGTGTCAAAAATTGATTTTTTTTGTATGACAGAGACGAATGTCATCATATTATGGGCTGATCGAACGCGTACAAAATACGATAAAAAAGGCATTGTTATTGTTTTTTGGGAAAATAAAAATTTACAGTTGTGAATCGGGATATTTGGGTGCCATTTGGATGAAAGACGCAAAAATATTTACATTTTATTATCGTCTGTATTGATTTAATCGAATATGTAATTAAGAGTTCAGACGAAATGAACGCTCGAGTCGCTTGACCTGCAGTGCAGTGAAAACATTTGTCTTAAGGAACATTAGTAGGCAGACAATTCTACCAGCAAAAAAATGGAGTAGTTCAAATTAAAATTGCTATGAAACTGCTTTTAGCAGCAGTAGAATTAGTAGCTGTTCACCGCAGCTAGACTATAGGCTACACTAAAGCTGTCGAACTGCAAGACCTGATCATATAAATTATTTTTTATTAAATGAATTGGACCATGAAAAGGCGATTGAAATGAGTTTGAAATGAACTGAATTGAAATGAGTTGTCCGGATGTAGAACGACCAAAAATTTGTATCCAGGAACACGAGTCCGGCAACATGGTCTTTCGCTCGGGCCATCAAAAAGTGGAATGAAAAAAATATTTAAAAAATGGTCATATTTGGTTGAGTTGATTTTATTTACAATTGAAGAAATGGGTTTTGTTTGGTCTCAAAGAAATGATCTAAAAAAAGAGCTCAGATAGAACTCCCGTCAGCAAAAAACGTAAATAAAGAAATTTTGTATCAATGACTGAAAAGCTAGGACATCTATTCACGTCCTTCTCAACAAAAAATATAGCTATGAATCGTTTTCAGCTTAAACGCTTTGGTTTCGCAAGTATATTTACTCGATTTACAATTGAAGAAATGGTCTCAATTTGTTTTGGTTTTCTGCTTCCATGTTACTGAAGCCAACTTTAATAAACTAAACTTTACCAACTCGCTTCTATTTACCACTTTTATGTCCCCATAATGTGGAATTTGCAATAATGTCCTTGTTCATTAAAATAAATAAACGCTGAAGCGCGCGCAATCCGCGCCTTTATTTAACTCTCATTGTAATCAACCATCTTGAAAACCTTGAATTTTGAATATTCAACTGCAGCGCGCAAAAATTGCAAGCACATCACGACGGTTTTTATATTCGCAGTCAACAGCTTATCATCGCTCTTTCGAAAATTGACATAATTTCCACATCATTCTACGTTGATCTGTTACTTAACTTTACTTCTTGCCAACAAACAACAGCTTCCTTGCGAAATAAGACACCTGACGTCTATCCTCATTGCAACGTTTGAAAGACGTGCGCTTGGTGGCTCATTGGCAGTGCGTTTGTCTGTTGTGCGCGGTGTCTGAGTTCGATGCCCGGTGGCGTCGTCTCTTTTGTGTTGCATTTCTGAATGACCGGTCGTTTCAACGTTTCGAATGACTCCGGTGCGGACGGAAAACACACAGACACACACACAAACATACCGTTGGTTTGCGCTTTATTATAGAGGGGGATGAATTTGCTAAATTATGTGATATTCAAAAATATTTATTAAAAATCATATTTATATCATAAATCAAATCATACATTCGACAATTCTTAACTTTTTTTGTCTCCAAAAAAAAATTCTGAAAAGTTAAGAAATACAGCGATACATTTTATTTAAATCCAAAATGAATGTTTATTCAATCAAGAACTCCTTGAGTTGGTAGAGTTGTTTGCAGGTTACGAGCTGTGGAAGCAAAAAATTTCTAAAAAAAAAATCATTTTGAAATAAATTATGTTCAGAGACCAAAAAATGTGAACAGAGTGAGGGAATATAAGAATATAAATTTTGTGATAATTTAAAAACCAAAAAAAATAACCAAAAATACTAAAAAAATAACCCAGCTAGCTAGAAAAAAACCAGATACATAATAAATAAACCAAATACAAATAAATTAAAACTAAATTATATTTTCTTCGTTTTACACTTGCTACTTCACACTATTTTCACAGAGTGGCGTTACTTTCGCGAGAACGGCAGAGCAAAAGATGCTTTAATATCTCAATGTGCGATATCACCATCTGTGGCAAATAAAAACAAATTTAAAAGCATCACCTTCAGCATCACCTTCGCATCAATAGCGACAGGTTTCGGCAGATAATTGTTAAACCCATGCCAATGATAAACCGAGTTTTTGTTGTTTACAGAGTTGCTTACAATGCATTTATGGCACAAGTTGGATAAAGTGTTGTCTGTGGCAACATCGCTTTCAAAAATCGATGTTATTAGAGTCATCGAAGGAGGTGCACGTTCTGATTCTAAAAATTCGATGGAAAAATGTATGCACAAAATAGATTACGATTACAAGGCACAAACCTTGATACAAAATGTAAATAAAACTAAACAAACTGATCGATCGGTTTAAAAAAACGATTATTTGAAAATTTGCTAAAAGGAGAAGTTATTTCACAAGTCTAATTCACAAAGATCCGAAAGATTCAAAAGCTCGATATGTTTTTGACAATCGAACCCGCTTTTGGCTCAACTCAATGACAAAAAATTAAAAAAAAATACTATTTCAGACTTCTGATTTGTATCTTTTTAGCATTGGAGTTTTTAGTTTGGTTGAATAGTCGGGCTGGTTGAAAATAGCTTGATTGCGAAATAACGTCCCGCGAGCAATCGTAGGATTTTTTGTTCTGTTGTTGTTATGCTTGTTTGAGTTGACAACCAGTACTTACCTGGTGTTTACAAAGAGTGAAACTACTTGATACAACGAACTAATGGCTTTGTTTAAAAACGACAAGTGTTAAATTGCTTCGACGGATCAGAAACATCCAAAACGTCCGCCACAATAAATTGACAGGCGTTGCTTGCCTATTTAAACTTTTAAATTTTTAATTAAATTAATTTTTTTAAATTAATTTTTAATTTTTAATTTTAAATAAATTTTAAATAAATTTTTTAATTAAATTTTAATTAAATTAATAAATGTTTAATTTATATATGCGCAACCAATATTACAATGTCATCAAATGGAAATCACCATAAAATATATACCAGTTACGGCGTTTAAATCAATTCCTTAATGGAGACCGTATTTGCACAAACCAGTTGTCTGTGACAGGTTTATTCAATTGGATTGTTTGTTATTAACAAAAATTCGAAATAGTAAAAAACGCGTCGGGTGTACGTACTGACACAATTTTTTTGAAGTTTTTTAGGATTAAAATGTCGAGAAAAAACAATAGATATATTTTTTTTAGCTAAAAGGCTTTTTCAGAAAATTTTATATTTTCAGAAATCTCATGTTTTGAGGCATTGTAAGACAAAAATTGAAAAAATATACTGTTTGACTCTACGGTAGCGAACTCTATCCTCGATTGATATCCACCGAAGAATTTGAGTAACTCATTTTGAAAAAAAAAAATCATTTTCCCTTTTTACTTTCAGGTTTTTACTTTAGTGTTTAAATACAAAAACTTAAATTTCAAAAAAACTCCAAATCCGATTTTTGGATATTAACTGAGGCCATCTATGAGCATTTTGAGTTCAGCTTTTAGTCAAGAATACGATCACAAAAATGAGATTTTTTGAATTTGTTGATATGGCCGCAGAATAATGCAGAATAAGAAAAAGAATGTGAAAATGCTCTTCAAAGATTGACCACAAAACCAAAAATTACAAAAACGGTGCAACTAGTGAATGATTGAAAATTTAAGTGATTTGTGAAATGATTGCATTCTTCCGTGAAAAAAAAGTTCTTGCTTTACAGCTTCGTCAGCAATTTCGTTAATCGAACAGATAAGCTGAGTTTTTTGAACAAATTATAACCAAATCTTAGTGTGGTAATGGAAGCAACAACTGCAAAAATAATTGTTGATTGAACAAACTATTTTGAAGTTTATACTCATTAGACTCATCAGTTAATTCGGTGCAAAACAAATAATATAAATTTTTATTTAAAAAACAATTAAAGTGCAAAATATAGCATTTTTGTTCTAAAAGAGAATGCGGGCGAAAATTTGAAAGTACATTTTGGCTGTCAACTCAGAAACTATCGACGGTAGAAATTGAACAGTCGAACAAAATGGGTTTTGAAATGAGAAAAAAAGAGAAATTAATATTTTTTGACTGTACTGCCAACAACGCGTTTTTTGCCTCGATATATTCATTTTCATTTATAGATAGATATGAGACTGTCAAACAACTCAGCTACTCGAATGCTATTTTCCCGTCCAAAAACATTTAATAAATCAAGTATTTAGTTGCTGACAATGAACAGCTTTTTGAGATGCATGATGTTATCCTATGAAGGTGATTAATTTGTTCTTACAGACTGCAGAAATAATTTTAAAACTTAATTTTCACATGTAACAGTTAATTAGTATTGATTGATCCCTCTAAAAACGAACTGGTCTCGTCTCAAACTGAGTAAATTGCAATTTTAGGTTTCCAACTAGCTTCCCAGCAAAAAGTTCCCAAGTTGACCGGCTTATGACACATTCGAGTTAGGAGCTGGCAAAAATTCAAATTAGCGGTGATATTTCGGGCTATACATGATTGCATAAATTGGATCAAATATTGCCCTTATGTAAAATATATTTATGTGTGCGCAGAGCTAATCAAACACTAGCAACACTGACGTTGACAAAAATAAAAAAAACGGTGAAAAAATTATTTTTTTAATTAGAAAACTCCGATAAAGTGAGCTTAGATTGAAATGTGGCAACAGCGTTGACCAACTGCCAAAATGTCAACCTTCGTCTTTTAAAACCCGCAAAAAAATCTTAAAACGAGCATTTCACACCAATTTGAAAATCCCATTTACCGTTCCGGCCAACTAAAAGTTTTTTAACTAAAAGGTTTTTCTACTGCACTTTTGATATTCCATACTTTGTCTTGGATTTCAGGAGAGGGGGGATAACGTCAAGTCAAGACAACTTAAAAACAAGAGTGGCGTGTTCAAAGTTCAAAGGCCAAAATTCAAGATGTCCAAAAATTAATAACCTTTTTCTTTATCCGGTTTTTGTTGATCGGCGAATATTTTAATTCCTTTTCTAAGCGACTGGAATGAATTGCGATATTTCGTTGTACTTCTTTTTCCCATCTAATTAAAACGAAAAAGAAGATTAAATGTTTAAAAAATTTAAAATTTAAATGCCAAAAATTTAAAAATAAAATTGGGAATTTAATTTAATTTAATGGTATTCAACGACCAAAAAATGTTAGTTAACATTTATTGACTTAAAAATAAATCAACTGATATTGATGGAGGTTTGCTTGAATTTAATTATAAAACCGCGTGCGTGGAAAACTTGCGTGGAAAGTGCTTATGCTCAAAAAATCACTTTCACTTTTCTACCTTTTACGTCTCTCCCGGTTTTGACAATTTTTGACCAAAACATTGGTCTTTTGTTGTTCCTGAATGCGATGTTCAAGAAAGGAGAATCTGAAAACAACAATTTAAATGTTGTGATTGGGGATATTTGGGTGACTTTTTTATTTCTACATATCTGAATGCTCAAAAATTGGAGTTAATTGGCTTCATCGTGAAGCAGCATAGAAAAGATTATAAAACAATTCCATTTAAAAGATTGAAAAAAACGTCCGATAGGCAAAAATTAACTAATAACAATTGAATTGAAAATAATCGTAGTCATCGTTTCATGGGGTGAAGAAGGAGTGAGTGGCGGCCATAAATACAAAAAAAAATATTTTGTCCGCCACGTTTTTGCAATGCCAAAAAAATGCCTTTTTTCAGGATGCTCAGGAACGTTCAAAACGCGAAGCAAGATTCCAAAGTGCCGATCAATTGGAAGCGTTCAGCAAGATAAAGATAAAAAAAAGATTTTTTGAATCATTGGAATCAACTTGAAAATTCGGATTTACGGAAGGATTAGAAACAGAACGGATGCTAAAATAATTGTTTAGTTCCGGACAAAGTTGTACTCCGTTAGAATAAAAAGCGGTTAGATCCTTGGACGAAAGATGGAAATAATTTGTTTGATTTAATCGAAAAATTTAGAATTCAAACTATTTTAAACTAGTTCAAACAGCTCATCGCTGTAAAAAACAAAAGACTAAATGCAGCAAAGATACCCAGCAAAAATAATTTAAAAAAATTTGTATTTGTTTATTAATTTTAGGAAAAAAACATCGATTCTATGCAAAAATTTGTAAAATAGGTAAAATTTATGTTTGAAATTTGGCTGTGAGCTGAAATCACCACAATTAAATTTGAGCATGTATGAGATAGTCTGACATATGATAACCCGATTCAAATGCTAATAGTATGCTTGTTGTTGAAGTGCGCACACCTCAAATTACCACAATTTTTAAAATATTCTGTTTACAAAAGTGGCAAATGGAAAATCATTTAAAAAGACAACCTTCTGATGATACTTTAATTTAAATTTAAACGGCAGCTGCTAGCGCACAAAAATCTATTTAACTATGTCATTTGATAGATTTATAGATCTGTTCGCCCCTTCAAAAAAAAGTATTGCAGCATTAAAAAACAAAATAAATCGAAAGGAGATTGACAGTTGTCAAATCTGTCAGATCCAAGTCCAGAAATATTTTTTTCTTAAATTTTGTGATCGTTTTTAATTGAATGAAATAGATGTTTAACGGATTAAACATTTGTGACCGGCTCCAAAATATCCAAAAAATCGGTTCCAGAAGGACAGCCCAGCAAAAAAAAATGGAAAAAAACATTAGTTAGTAAGTTAGTAAAACGGTACTAATCAAAAGACGACAATGGCATGAAAAAAAGCGAAAAATGTGTTATAATGTTTATATTGCTCCTTTAATCTAACTCGTTAATTCTTTTCGTAAAAACGCGCAACTGCAGCAATACGCAATGCGCAACTTGAAGTTCAGATTATTAATCAAAAAGTGTTTTATTAAATTGAACGATTGCAATTGATAATGTGTTAAATCTTGAAATCTGAAATAAATCTTGAATAAGTTTTCTATCGAGACTATCTGGATAGATTGCAAAAAAACCAGACCTAAGCCTAAGAAATGTATAAAAATTGTATAAAATTTGTAGGATGAAATTAATGGAAAATGGGCTGTTATTACTGCAATGGGATGAGCAATGCCATATAAATCAAAAATAACTATTATTGAGGACATGAATACGCAAAAATTCTGAGTAAAGCGATTAAGAAGTTTGGAATGTGACGTTAATTAATGTGACAGCAAAAAACATCAATTGCGTTGGTCTCTCAAAACCAACAAAATCAAAACAAATCAAAACCGATTTCAACTATTTTAAAATGTATTAAATAAACAAAAGCTAAAAATAGAAATCCAAAAACGCAATCTGTTTGAGATGGAGTACCAATCTGTTTGAGATGGAGTACTAGCTCTGCGGACTGTGAAAGTGAAACCACCACCATGATGATTCTAAACTATTTCTAAATTTCATTTTTTAAAATCGTTTTTAAGTTTTTTGAAAGCCTGAATTTTGAAGAAATGAGCTCAATTTGTTTTTTTGCTTTAAAGTCTAGAAAAAACGGATCGATATTTCAACGCTTTTAAAAAAGACTGGCCGTAACTGCCCAAAAAATGTTTAAAAAAGTTACTTTTTCCTTGAGCGTTCGAATGACTAGATCCTGTCTGCTACATGAGCACTTTCATTAGTTTTTTACTAGACCAAATTGCTGCATAATTATGCTGCACATAATTATTCTGGCAAAGAGATATTCACGATGAAACGGTCAAAAATTGTGAAGAACTGGATGCAGTACCGATGGATCTGAATGTATTTGAAAACTATGCTAGCCAGAAAGAAATTTGGAAAACCGGTAAATTAAGCAATTGCCAAAAAAACTTTACTTTCCATGTCGAAAAACAAATATAAGTTTTGAGCTACGGATTCCATGTTTACATGTTTCTTCGAAATTAAGAACACGAAAGTAGCAATCATGTGAGCTCGCGTTTCCAAATTAAACAAACTGTAAAACAAAAAACGAATATTAAAAAAATTGTAATTTAAAATTGCAGGTTTGCAGGTAGGAAGCAGGTTGCCAAACTTAATTTTTTCTTATCTGAACGGATTGAAACGGAGTAATAGAAAAATAATAATAGCGTTCTTCAGTGGCGATTTTAATTAAATTAATAATTTATTGCAAAAATTTAAATTTAGTTTTTGGGCCGGCGTTTTGCTACATGTTCTATTAAAAAGAAGACTTTTGCGACTGAGAACTGCAAAAACAGAAAAATAGAGGTCTACTTTTGCTTGTTGAATAAAACTGACATTTGTGATTAAGATTGAGGTGCTTCCTGAAACCGAATGTTTTTTGTAACAGGTGGGCGAACTTAACATGCAAAAAAATTTATTTTTGTAAAGTCGCATAACCAAACAATACGACATAAACCAACACATGTTGTGATTGTTCCTGAAATCTAACTCTTTGATTATTTTCGTGAAAAACGCGCAACTGCAGCAATACACAATGCGCAACTCGAAGTTCAGATTATTAATCAAAAAATCAAAAAGTGTTTTATTTTATTTTTTGTGTAGCTCTCGTGGGTGTCGTTGTTCCAAAACGATCGAATGATTACTATGATTATTACACACCAATTTTAACTAACGCGGAGACTGAGAACGCGGAGAACAAACAAAAATGTGCTTGAAATTTGAATGAAACAGCGCAAAAGCTGTATTATAGTATGAACATTGTTATGAATTAGGCTGGAACGGCTGGAATTCAAATATTAAATTATTTAAGGTAAATTATATTAAAGTTAAATATTCCAAGCTTAACAATAATGGGAATTTATTTTAATTTGAGCATACGACTGACATACGACTCTTGCTAACAAAACCACTTTCATTGTCTATTTAAAAGGGGTATCAAAAATGATTGTTCAACGTGAAAATAAAAAATACAAATAGGAAATTTGTATTTTTTATTGTGGCCGCTTCGTAGAACAGCTGAGAAAAAAAGCGTTCAAAAATGATTTACTTTATAAATAATTTTTTTTATTTGCAAAATTTATATCGATGGAAGTTTACGAAAATGATGAAAAAAATGAAGCTTTACGTGAGCAAAAATCCATCCAAAATGTCAAAAATTGTCATGCCAATTTATTGTACGAATTATAAGTACAGTTATTTGGAAGTAGTCTAAAAATGTGGTAAGGCATTCAGATGAACCAAGCACATTTTGATATGAATTCAAGACTTCCGAATCGCAAATAATTGCATTGGTTTAAATTATGATAACATAATAAGTTAAAGAGCACAAAAGAGAGGCTACAGGAAAACAACAAGCCGTTTAAAAATAACCCAATTGTGCGGAAATGGAAGATTTGAGAGTCCTCAAAAAATGTATCCTTCTGGTCGTGGTCGTTGTGAAAATGTAAGGTTAATAAAAACTTGCTCCCGTGACCCATATCAAATTGCATAAATTAATTAAAAAAAATATCGTATCGAAACTTTTACAAACTTTAATTAAAAGTTTAAGATTCATTTCAATTCATTAAAATTCATTAATTAAAGGGACACGGACATCGCTGCAAAAAAAAGAAAACATGCTCCCTAATTATCTAAATCTCCGTAAACATGCAAAAATTAATAAAAATATAATCATGCGAGTTAAAAACTAACAATGCTAAAAAATGTTTTGCGGTTCACAGCAAATGAGAACTATTCTGAAATAAAAATTAGATATATGTAATGTATTATAACAAAAATATATGTAAAATGTAGATTCAGTTATTTGGCTTTTCCCGGCAAACCGTAAGCGAAATAGTCGTAAAACACAACTAAAAAAAACTTTAAATGCACTGATTGCCGTGTATTGCTTGCATGGAATCCAAAATCAATAAAAATCAATATTTTCATTAATTGAAACACACTGACCATATCAAAAATTTAATTCTAGTTTTCTACTCGACGACGGTTTCACTGGTTAAACTACAAACCAATATTTACGGTAGAAAATTAATTTAATTTAAGAATAATTGGATGTTATCTGTCATCAAAAAATTATCTGTTTTGCACAATTGCGGTGAAACACATATTGACATTTTAAAGTCAAAGTTGCAACGTTGGATTGGAAAAAAATCTTCATTGTATCGTGGTACTAATCTTTATTAAAAAATGTGAATGTTCTGGAGCGCATACCGGATTGCAAAAAACTTTAAATTACATTTGTTTCGTGTCGTGGGTACCTCCATTTATTAACGTCACTTTACTTTCTAAATTAAAAGCAAATTTCAATTTATATTTAAAGAAACGTTTCCATTGATGGATTAGAAGTAATATTGTATAGTCAACGTGCAAGTGCAAGCATGCAAACAGGCAAGAATTATGACTTCCATTAAGTGCGGCACAACAAAAATCAGTTGCCATAATTAATCAACGAAAGACTTGAGGGCGGTGAAACTACCCAAGAGCATCTGCAATCACTGCAATCGTCGTTCATGAATAAATTGTTCAGTGAATTTGCAAAAATTATGAAAAACTGGATTGTGACGAAAACTAACAAAAACTAAAAGTCACGCACTTCATTAGTAAAAAATTAAACTGTTTTTTGTTCTGACTTTCACGTGTTTATACTACGTTTTATTTGTCCGCGCGTGCTGTGAAAAGTGAATCAAAACAAAAAAAATTCACAGCTGTTTAATAATAATTTTGCGGAAAAAAATTGTTGACGTGTTTACCGGCTGATATTTAAAAATGACCTTTGGTTTTATGACGCTACTACCAGGAAACATCAAAAATGCTTATTTTTCTATCTTTTAATTTGCAATAATAGCAAGCTGTTTCTCTCTTACGGTACAGATAGCACAACCACCGGAATACGTTGCAAATATCCTTAAATATCTAAATGGATAAAGACTCGCACTCAATTATTCCAACTTGGAATGCGTTTTCGGAGTTCTTTGACCGAAAGAAAATAATTGAAAATTGCTGAGAGAAGTTTGGAATGTGATTTTAATAAATGTGACAACAAGAATAAACATCAATTGCATTGGTCTCTCAAAACCAAAAAATAATCCGTTAAGTCAATCCGATTTCAACTTTTTTTTCGTAAATTGTGTTAATTAAACAAAAAATAAAAATAGAAATCACTGAAACGCAATCTGTTTGAGATGGAGTACCAACAAATACATATGTAGCTCTGCGGACTGTGAAAGTGAAACCACCGGATTTCAAAATGCTAAGAAAAATTTCCATAAACAAATCATGGACCTTTTCAAATCAAAAATTCCGAAAAATATTTAAAAAATTTAATAAAAAGTTTTAAAAAGTTACTTTTTCCTTGAGTGCCCGAATGATTCTGTTACATGAGCATTTTTATTATCTTTTTACTAGACCAAATTGCTGCATAATTATGCTGCACATAATTTTTTAGCCATTTGCATCAATACGCAATGCGCAAATCGACGTTCAAATAATTAATCAAAAAATCAAAAAGTGTTTTATTTTATTTTTTGTGTAGCTCTCGTGGGCGTCCTTGTTCCAAAACGATCGAATGATTACTATGTTTATTACGCACAAATCCCCCTTAAATCATATCCCCTCTATATAATAAGCGCAAACTGACGGGTATGTTTGTGTGTGTGTGTGTTTTTCTGTCCGCACCGGAGTCATTCGAGACGTTGAAATGACCGGTCGTTCAGAGAACACAACACAAAAGAGACGACGCCACCGGGCATCGAACTCAGACACCGCGCACAACAGACAAACGCACTGCCAATGAGCCACCGCGCGCACGTCTTTCAAACGTTGCAATGAGGATAGATGTCAGGTGTCTCATTATGCGATGAAGTGGGTGTTTGTTGGTGAGAAGCAAAGTGGAGTAACGGATCAAAGTGGAATGAAATAGAAATTCTGTCCGTTAAGTTTCGAACCGTTAAGCTCTTTAGTGCAAATATTAAATCCGAAGTGAGGTTCTTCCAATTCGCGCGCGCTCCGGTTCAAAATTCAAGATTTGCAAGATGGTAGCTTACAATCACAGTTAAATGAAGGCGCGGATTGCGCGCGCTTCAGCGTTTATTTTAACTAACGCGGAGACTGAGAACGCGGAGAACAAACAAAAATGTGTAGTTGGAACGGCTGGAATTCAAATATTAAATTATTTTAAATTAAATCACATTAAAGTTAAATATTCCAAGTTTAACAAACGTTTGGAATTTATTTATTTATTTTAATTTATTTATTTTAATTTGCGCGTACGACTGACTGGATTTTGCTATAAAAAAAGTAACTTTCATTGTGTATCTAAAAGGAACATCAAAAATGAATTGTTCAGCGTGAAACGCGGTGCGTACATTAAAATGCAAAAATTTTGAAAAATTGTGATGATGGACCTGTTAATCTATTCTAACGATTTGTACAAAAGACTGGAAAAAATGGAAAAAAGAGATGAAAATGTGATGGAAATTTGAACAAATTTAAAGTTTCTTTAAAGCAGCGCAGACTTTTTAAAAATTACAAGAAAGCATAGTTCGCAAACGATCTCACCAAAAATTTTAATTTGTAGCACTCTTGGGAATACTTATTTTTAATATTTACTAACTAACAGAGTTAATAAAAATGATTTTTTTGTTTGAAAATAAAAACATAACGCTAGCTTCTACGCTAGAGCTGCAATCACCGCGCCGCCGGTCAACAATTGTTTAAAAATAGATATTTAAGACGATTGCTGATGATTGAATAGTTCTCTTAGCTTGTGTAATCAGTATTGGTGATAAGCAATCTGACAGTGAAAAAGTTTCAATAACAATAATTAGCAAAACGATCAAAATGAACTCAACTTTTATAGCGAACAACTGTAGCCTTCAAAAATAATTCAATTATAAAAAATTTTGTTTTTTTTATTTGCAAAATTTATATCGATGGAAGGAGCTTTACGTGCGCAAAAATGATGTTTTTGAAATGGAATATTAAAAAAAAAATTTAACAAAAGAAACGATTGATGATGACATTTTTGATTATTATTGCGAAAAAATAATATTTGCAGGAATTCGGTGCCCTCAATCAACCAAATGATTTAAATACATTTTATGCGGGCTGGCTTTATTTCGTGACGCCCTTACAAATGCTTGTTTCAAGTTGACCAGCAGAAGCAATTGGAAAAGCGGAACCTGAATGAAAAGACCAAAGTGATAAGCGGGCAACGTGCCCTGATTGCAAAAATAAAACAGTTTTCAAGTTACAACAGCATAAATGAATTAATTGCATTCTTTCTGTGATTTGTGTCGCTGTTCACTTTAGGCATCACCAATCTGCTGCGCATTGAAATCTGATTTCAAAGTCTTGCAAGTACTAAAACGGACGTGAGACACAAATTGTATACGTTTTCGATTTCCAAAAATTAAAAAGAAAAGAAACATACGAGCAACTCAAGGAATTTCTCGACTCAAAGTTGGAACAACTCGTAAAGCATGATACTATTGAAGAGGCGAGAATGCATGTACAAGTATGGAAGATGGGGGGCCCCGGCAAATTAAAATTGAGTGTTATGGTATGCTTGGAAGAATGTTGATTTGAATGATCGCTGGCTGCGTGTTGGACTTTGGAATGCTTTTGAATCTGATAAACAATTATTTGTGCTTTGCTGTTGAAGACTTGATTTGCCTTTGAACGCACCCGAAAATACAGATACAAAATACGTGAACTGGACTTAGGGACCGCTACCACGGCGTGTTTTTCTCCACAAAGCCTTGCGGTCACGTGAAAAATTAAGCGAAAAAAAGTGCGAAAATAGCAAACAGATCAGCGTTATGAGGACAGCATGTGAGCGCGATTTTTGCGAAGACTCCGTTTGCCATAACTTAATTACCTCGTTAGTTCTGAAAAGCTCAAATTAAGAAGAGTAAGGAATAAGAGAATCCTCCGGCGGCTCATAGGTTGGTTTCCCTTTGGTGTGTGTTGGATACCCGCGAGCGGAGAGTCTGACGACTTTATTCGATGCTCGGGGTCCGAAGGTCCCGAGGGATGATAACACACGCTTATGTATCGGGTCACAGGGCGCGCGTCTGTTTGCATTACAAATATGGGCGGCGCGGAGGTCACACTCCATCACAGAATGGACCCGAAAATACAGAAATAGTTTTTGTTAATTTTTTCATAATTTTGTGCCTCTCGAATGAGAAGTAGGACAACTCGGTACGTATCTGTTACTACCTGGCTAACTTTGTGCCTGCTTGTAAGACTGCCAGACTTGAACTTTGTTCGTTGCCGTACCATATCGTAACTGCCTTAGGCATA
>MQUG01002203.1:0-11422 GCA_007213375.1 Steinernema feltiae | reverse complement strand
TAGAAAGCGCACTTTTTTTTTGCTTTAGAACCACAATTTCAACACCAGCAGTTCGTGTTGTGACGCAAAAAGCCTTCACAGTCTACCGTGTTTGACGCTGTTTTGGCGCTATTTAAATTGACTTTGTTGTGGGTCATTTGCTTAATCCCCTGGTCACAGTCGATTCTGAGTCGCCCATGTGTTTAACCGTTTCAAACAGCCTACGAGGCCGCTGGAACATTTGGATTAATTCCAGTTCAAAAGCTATAATTATATTTTGATCAATTAAAGCCTCGTTTTTGAGAGGTTTTGCGCAGTAACTGCTGAAACAGCCTTAATTTAGCCTCAATTTAGCCAATAAATTTAAATAACTAACAAAGCAAATCCACAAATGCAATTCACTTTTCAGACTTTTTAATCTGTTTTCCCACCCTTCCTGTGCGGTGTTTTCTACCCTCCATTCTACAGTATACATTACATAGAGATCCCCATATGTTCGCTGTGCGAACTAAGCAAACACACACTCCATCCGTTCGGTCTGCTCGCGCTCTCGAAACACATGTGACCATCACCGCCGCGAGCGCCATTGACGAGCGGAGTGAATTGAATTTCGCAACGCAATCGATGCGCCCCGCTCGCGTGTTATGTTGCCAACAAGCGCTCTAACATCAACGACAAACAAAACAAAACAGAAGTTTGTAAATATTGGGTCAGCACTGATTGTGAGGTGGAAGAGGAGACAGTCGGCCGGTCCTGGCACGAAGGCTCCAGCGCGCTAAATTGGGGAGCTTTGGTGCATGATCTCTTGGCAAAAGCAGTGGAAAGGAAGGGAGAATAGAGAAGGAGAGTTAACAAACCAACCTGTTCAGCTCTCGGAGATACCGTACTCGATCTTCGGATATCGTTTCGTATTCGACTTCATAACGGCTTTTTACTCAAGTTTTTCGCCTTAGTCTTGGCCGTCATGGTTGCCTGGACTGCCTGGAAATGGTGGATTTGAGGGAAGAATGGCACGGGTCTCGACACGAATAGGTAGTTTCAGTACTGTCAGGACAGAACAAGCAGATTTGGGACGTATTTTCACGTAAATGTAAGGCTTTGAAAGATATCGAAGCTAACCCAAATCCCCTAGGCTTCAAAATGAGATAAATGACATTCAATTAAGAGCCTGGTCTCGGCTGGAATATGCAGTTCAAGACATGGGGGGCAATTGAAAACATGTTTGCACATCTTAAACAATTTGAACGAATGCGGAAAATCGTTGAAAAAATGAGGAAAATTGTTTTAAAAAAATTGCTTTTTTGCTAATTTTTCAAATTCGAAATTTTTAAAAATTTAAAAATTTAATTAAAAAATAAAATAAATGCCAACTTGCCAGCTAACTCAAATGGCCTTCAAAACGGCGTCAAGAGCAATTGCATCAATTAGTACCGTCTTGGAATCACGGCTCACAGCAACGTGTTTTAGTGAAAACTCAAACAATCAAGACATCAACGGCGTAAAATCACAAAACGAACCAATTCAAGTTAGATAAGAGGTGCCAGCGGCAAAAAGGCGCCCATTTAGCGAGTAAACACCTTATCAAGTTGCAATTTTTGAAGCGGATCAAGGCCATTGATTTCCATTCAAAAACTCAATAGTAAAAGTCTTTAGCTTGAAAAAGGAACTTTGCCCTATGACCTCTCCAAATCGCCCTAACACGATCGCAATCACTCATCAACAACATTTGCGAAAAATGCACAAAACGACCATTAATTACTTGATCGTTCGCGCCAGGACCTGAACACCTTCTACTATGCCTCCGTAGGACAGATGCCCTCGGCGTCGAATCGACAACACACACGAACGCAAAGGAACACAGAGGAGCATCAGGCGCCTCAGCCCGCGACGTTTTGTTTGTTTCGGCGTGTGCGGGCGACGAACGCAGGCGAGCAAGAGCGCAAGCCACGAACAACGCGGAGAGAAGGAAGCGGCGGCAAAGTGGAGAGAGAGAATAAAAAAACGAAAAGAGCGTCGAAGAGAATGCAAACAAACACATGATGCACCGCGAGGACGACGGACGGCGACGTTGCAGCGTTGCCGTCGCCGCCAGCAGAGTGCGCCGTAGAGCGTTTAGGTAACTTCTTTAGTGGCCGCGATGGAGATAATTGAGAGTGGTGACGCTGACGTCACCACCGAACGGAGCAAGAGGAGGAAGAGGACGATTTTGTGCGGATGTGCGCGATTGAGTTGGAAAACGTGATGAGATGGGAGGTTTGGGATTGAGTCATCTGAGAGGCTAATAAATTGATCGTTTGTTCTTCGGCTGCTCAGGGCGCAAAATGAGGTTTAATTGGGGTTTTTGGAGTGAATAGAACAATCAGCCTTTAATCGTTCTAGAATTCAAAAAGAAAATTTTGGCCTTTTTGAGTGAAGATAACCGAAACCTCAAATTTACGGTAATTTACATCGTTGTTTCTCGGTTTTAAATCCAATAATCTTCCTAGTAGCGCCTTTTCAGCCACGAATTCGCACCTCAACTCGAGCTAAATGTACTGATTTCGCTGAGCAATGTGCACCCACTCTAAACGTTATCCTTCATTTTGACTAAAACAGTGCCTTGTTTTGGCTTGTTTTGCCTAATTTTGGTTTTTTAGTGCTTTTTTGAGGGCACAAGATCGGATTTTATTGGGATTTTTGAGTGAATAATAGAACAATCAGTCTTCTAATTAAAAGGAAAATATTTGGCTTTTTGGCTGAAATTCAAAGAAAAGCCATAACCCAAGTTTACAGGATTAAAGCCTTCTTATCTTGATCATTGCTGTCTAGGTTTTAAGATAAAAAAAAACCTAAAAAACTTTAAAATTTTGCTTTTTCAGCATCTCACAAATACAGTAATGGCTGAGTATATAAGCAACGTGCTCCCACTCCAAACGTCATCCTTCGTTTTGCCTAATGAACAGATGAACGACATCTTCACATCGGCTACCAGATTTAATTAAAACGCTTTCCAAACCGTTGACGTCAACATTAAAACACATCAGCACCAGAACCGGACGCAGCGACAATCCTACGATCCGGCCAACGTGTGTTTCTTAAGCCTTTTATCCGCAATTTGATTTATCCGGATATGAGCGAGTCCGCTGAGAGACGCAGAGAGCTTAAAGATCAAAGAATGATGATACAGGGGAAGAAGGCTAAGAGATTCACGGCTTGGTTTTGCCTCTAAACAAGGAAGAAGACCGTTTTTGATGCGCCATGGACTGCCAAGTGAATTGCGCCTGTCACTAAAGCATATTCAAGCACAAAAAAGCGATCTGAAGCCACATTGTGCCGCCAAGTGAATTTAGAGCCAAAAAAGTATTAAAAGACTGCTCTACGAATCATGATGAACCAATAACTTAGCGAAAAGACAAGAAAGTCAGCTTAAGCAACCAAAACCCTTAAGAATCTTAAGAAACCTTACTCAACTTTAAGCATTACTGGTAGGTTAACCTAAAGTAAAGTTTCCGCACGTTACAACAACCGGACGCTAAGTTAGCGTCTATTTGATTGCTCTACGATAAACCGTGATAAACTAGACTAAATGACAAGGCAGTGAGCCTCAGGCAGTTACTGTACGACTAGCCATAGTTGAAGTCTGTCTCTAGTCTAAACGTTATCCTAAATTTGTCTTCTTTTAAATAGCCAACCGCCACGCCCTTCAAACATCAGCATCACTTAAGGAAAGTAGCGAGCACCATAAGATACGCATACGGAGTGTGATTCTTATCCGCAATTTGATTTATCCAGATTAGAGTCACCACAGAGAGGCAAAGATCAAAGAATAGTGAAACACGGGAATAAGAGTTTAATGGTGCGGATCAGCCTCTAAAATAGGACGAAGGCCGTTGACGTGGCGCATCTGTGTATTGTATGTTTAGCCTAGAACAGCGTTTAAGCGCTTTACAGCCAGACGCCAAGTTAGCCTACTCAATTCATGTATTTCCTGTATAAAAATTATCTCAATTTCTGCGACCTTCAAACATCAGCATCAAGAATGTTCTTATAAACATACGGAGTGCGTTCTTAAGCCTTTTATCGGCAGTTTGATTTATCCACATTAGAGATCAGATCAGTATTAACGCGCAAGAGATCAAAGAATAACGGATGACAAGATTTGTGGTGCGGTTTAGCCTCTAAGAAACTGTGTTTGACGAGGAACTCGCTCATATTGTACAGCTTTGTCACACCATTTTAAAGCCATAAAATTGCTAAAGTACAATCTTTGTCATTTTCATCACTCTCAAAAAGGCGTCCTAGAACCAACCGGAAGTGGGTTGTTTGTGGTGATTCCAATTTTGAGTCAATAGAGCCTAGCATTTTCATCTCTAATGGCTTCCAAGCCTAAACTTAAGATCATTCTAGCAAGTATCAAACCAGTCAAAGCAATTTTAACCCTTAAATCCGCTCGTTTGACGCCAAAACACTCAAAAATGCAGCCGAACGCTCGGGGAAAACACGCGAACAATAGCTGAACACTTGAACGTCCTCCCAATTACCCTAGCAACTCACAACATTGGCCATTTTAGGCGTTAGCCTCACGCCCAGCACCCCGAGAACATGTACATATATGTGTGTGCAAACCTGAATCTACGCTATGTGTTGTCGTTTCAAGAAAAAAACGTTGCCGCCGAAGTCATCGGCGCGCCGTTTTCAAGGTCGAACGCTGCTGCATGTAACGAACTGTTCCATATCAAGACGAGGCGATCAACGCGACGCGATGAACCGGTTTAGCAGCGGTTCGCGCCCGCCGGCGACGACGACTATACCGAAAAGATGCAAATATGTGTGTGACGTTCGGGCTGGAAAGAAGGTTATTGATCAGAGGAATTTCGTGCTGACAAAGGCGAAGACCGGGGGAGAAGAGAAGGAAGGAGAGAGCGACGGCAGCTATAAATGTTTGTAATTGCGTGAGTCAGGAAGAGAGCAGAAATTGACGGAATGACGGAGCTGTTTTTGGTTGCGCTGAGGGTAAATAGCAAATTCTCGTGTCTTTAATTCTACAAAATGCCCCCAAAATTTACAACAATCCGGTTGCAGGGGGTTGCAGATCTCAATTAAATCCGCTCCAAGCTACATGGCTTTTTATCCGGGATTCGGAAATTCTAAACGAAAGTCTACGGTTTACAGAGTTTACGAGCAACAAAACCCAATTCCTCGAGTATAAAAACGATTCGGAATGGTTGATTCTCAGCTTACCACCTTCGGCTCAACGGTTTTAGCGCAATTCACACAATTTTTGGACACTTTCTGTGTCCAAAAATTCTGTGCAAATTAATGAAATTTGATTATACAATAAAAACACTTTCAAAACAAATAAAATTCGGTCAAAATTAGACTAAAAAACGAACTTGCGACGCTATTAACCGGTTTATTTCTGCAAATTGTTCTCTTTAATAGCTTGATTTTGTTAGAAATCAAGCTTTTCAAGATTAAATGACTGCCGTAGTCCAAAATTAGATCTTTTAGATGCCAGAAGAGTAAGCCTTTGTTATTTCCACAATAACGTCTGAGGTTCACAATCTCAGTTACACCATTTAGTGCTCCGTTTGGCGCTTAATCACGTCATATGGCATTTGCTCACGCGCTCAGCGTTTACGCTGACGTTCGAGCCAATATGGTGATGAGTAAACAGAGTCATAGGAGCTGAAATTAAAGAGCAGTGAAACCTTGGTCTGTGTTGGGCTTTCCTGGTTCTCAGTGGTGGACATAGGAGCACGTGGATCTGCTTCTTGTTGAAATTTTCTAGTTCCTTGTTTTGGTTTTGGAGAATCAACCGATCGTTCACTGGGTTGCTAGGTGAAGCGACATTGATTTAAACAAAAGTTCCATTCTTGTTTTTGTGGTCTGACGTGTTTGCTAATGGAGTTAAGAGATCAAAGGTGAGGAAATCGATTTTAAAACCACTGCGCCTCTTCCTGAGTCAAAGCACAAACAGAGCAAACGTGAATTTGCTGGAGTCTCATTTCCAACAAAATAAGACGATCAAAAGCGTGATCGAAAAAGCAGGAAATTGCGGAAGAGGCCCTAAAAGCCCGCAATTCGTCAACACCGATTTTCTGCGCTCGCCCACCACGTGACATCCCGCACAAGCACACGCGTAATGAATCTTTAATCGGTAGGAAGCCAACGCAACGCGGATATTTCTGGTGCTTTCCAGTTTCATGATGATGAAACTCCACAAAGGCCATAGAACCTGATTTGATTGCCTAAGAGCTACAATGCCTACAATTTGATCCTTCGGACAAAAGCGTTTGTACAATTAGGGGTTAGGGTCAAAATTAAGACGCCCTGTCATAAGACATAAAACAAAAAGACATAACGGTCAGAAGACATAATGCCAAAAGACATAATGACCGAAAAGGCATAATCACTAACATAGTGCTAAGTTTGCCTTGTGAATTTTGTGCTCGCTGCGCTCGCCCAAAATTCACAAGGCAAACCCTGCGGCAGCTCCTAGGCCTAAGCCTGCACTTAGCACGAAGCCGGAAAGAAGTTCCAGGACATGTCTTTTGCCCATTATGCCTTTTGGCATTATGTCTTATGGCGTTATGTCTTTTTGTTTTATGTCTTATGACCGGACACCCAAAATTAAGGCCTGGTACGACACGTTTTTCGACCCAAAACGTCCGCAACCACTTTTTGTAAAATCAAAATCCAAGAAGATCAAGAAATTAATTATCGATAATTTAAAAAATTGCAATTTTAACCATTAAGCGTCCAGTTTCAGGCGGTTTTCATGCGAATATTGCTCACGTGATACGCAAAGGCACTGCATCTTAATGCACCATCTTAATTTCGATTTTAATACAACTCCTTGTTGGCTAAAACAGTTCCTAATATCTTGTAATTGAGTTACTCCTTCCCATCTTTGATTGCCGATCCCTTCAGCCGCCGATTACCTAATCTTTGATACGTTAAACTTGAACGCACACTCTAATTAGACAGAAAGAGGCAGCGAAAAGCTTTGTTTGTTTGTAAAAACGAGGGATCAGGTCTTCAATCTTCAAAATTAAGAGGAAACAAGCCAGGAAGAAATTAATTATCAATAAAAATTATTAAAGGATATCAACCATAATGCGCTTGCTTAGCAAGCGTCCAGTTTCATACGGTTTTCATGCGAGTAGTTCTCAAGTGATACGCTGAGTAATCTGCATCTTAAAACCTGAGCAAACATTAAATAATAATAAAACCAAGTCAAAATACTTCAAAAATCCAAAATTTCCATTTTAAAGGGACTGCGTTGTTGCCAACACGAGTCTTCAAATCGTGTAATTGAGTTTCTCTTTAACTGCTGATCCCTTCTAGCCTAATCTTTGACACGTTAGTCTTGAACGCACACTCTAATTAGACAGAAAGAGGCCGCGAAAGGCCAGCTCAGTCATGGTCTTCTATATGAAATTCTTGAAAAAATCAATTCAACGACAAAAATTGAAAATTTAAAATTTAAATTAATATTAAGCCTTGATTTTGCGTTTCAGACTTGTAGTAAGACTTAAAGTAGGCTTTTAGACCAATTTCTTCCAAATCCTTGCAGCTATCCAGCCAGCCCTTCAAAATCGATGAATTTTGTTCAAAAATTCAAATTTATCAATTTGCTCGTTGATCATTGACTCCTCGCTTAAATTTGATTATTGCCTCTACCTCTTCATCACATGGCACAGGAAACACTCTCCTCGCACTCTCAAAACACCACACAATAAGCCCTAAACCAGCACAAATACCCTCAAATATCGCATTGCGCCAAAAGTGCGACGCGAAACAAACTACACGCAAAGCGCCTTCCTCAAACGAGCTCCGCAAAACTCCGCCGCCGCCGTCGCCGCTGCAACAAACATAGGGCATAAAAAGAGAGTCGACGAAGAACGACGAACGACAGAACGTCGCTCGTCGTCGTTGTCGTCCTCAGCGGACGGCGGCGGAGGGCCAGCGCTGCTCCCGCGCTGCTCTCGACGACGACAACGGCCCAAAGAGCAAACAATGCTTCTGCGTTCGGCGCCCCGGGGTTCATTTTCTCAGCAGCGCTCATACGCTGCCAGTGCCACCGCTGCCAGCCACTGCTCATCTCCTCATTTTCGCCTTTTTTCTCCTTTTCGAGTGCCACCGGAGATGACACAACAAAGTGGTGCGCGACGCAGGGGAGCGCGTTCCACTCGCTTGCTGCCACAGCTTGAGCGCCGCCGGTGGTTTGTGCGTTCGTCATCGCTATGCGTGCGTCAGCAGCGTCCATCAGGCGCGAGCACAGCGCAGTGATAGAGTGCACAGCAGAGCATCTTTTGCGATTTAGCTTTGCATTGCCAGCTGTTGCTTGCAACATTCCACACACTCACATGAAGAGAAGGAGAGGGGAAGAAAAAGTGATTTGAGGAAGTGAATTTGACTTGACTTGGGCTATATTAGCCTTAAAAGAGTCAATTCTTACCGTATAATTCGATTTTAGCCTCTTAACATGGTTTTGGTTAAGATTTTAAACTTGGTTTTGGTTACCTAAGGCTTGGGCTACTCACACACTTGACTTGAATCGAACTGGACTTGACTTAAGCAATAATAGCCTTTCAAAGAGCCCTATGTTACCGTACACGTCAATTTTTGACTCTATTAATTGTTTTAATTAAGATTTTGAACTTGATTTTGGTTAATTAAGGCTTGGATTGAGACAAAGTCTTAGTATTAAAAGACATAAAAATTTAAGAGAGCACAAAGGGAAGAATGAAACGCAATCAAGTCAGCTGACTGGGCAGAAAACGCATAAATGAAGGGAAATTGAGTGAAACAGAGAGAGGAGCGATGGGGACTGAGGGTATCAGGTTGCAGAAGCGTTCGAATTTGAGCCAAATCGTCAAAAAAATGCAATTTTAATCATTCTTTCTAATGTGACTTGCTGCAGTTGCTTAGGCTCTAGATTCATATCGATGTGTGTGGCCAGTACAAGCCTAAAGCAACAAATTCATGGTCTTATGTCGTGTACAGGACCCACCATCACGTCAACCACCTTTCATTGGGCTATTTTCGGCGCATTACGTATGTGTTTATCAACACGCTCACGCAGTGTTCGAGAGGCCCTAAAGAGGAAACTGATAACGTGGCGTTCTCGCAGCGCGGAGAGCATTTGGTGATAAGAAGAAAAAATTAAATCGAACAGCAGAGCAGAAGAAATGAAGTGTATACTTGGGGGTCTGATCTACTATAGTTACGGGCCTAATAGCTTTGAACAGTCCGGACAGACAAGATAGGTCAAAAGAATAATTTACTAGATTAAAGTTGATTAGCATATTAAATGTAAGCTTAAGCTGCTCAAAACCACAAACACACTTTTCCGCCTGTCGTGTACTCAGGTGACGGTGAGTGACTATGATAAGGTGGAACGTGGGGACCTCAAATATGGATAATTAAACCTTAAACCTCTTTAATATAACAATAAAGACGCGATACAACAATCAATGTTAACAACAACAATAATCACGAAATCAACAATCACTTTTCAGACGCCAGCAATCACGATTTCTTTGCAAGATCAGCGATTGTTTAATAAATTTGTAAGTTGTCTGTTGTTCTGTGCCGTATGGAAGAAATTGTATGGATTGCTCGGCATTTCTCGTCAACTCGTCCAACAGCTCCTTCGCTGGCGTCTCAAAGTAACCGTCGATGTTCAACTTGTTCTTGCGGTAATCGTCCGGATCATTGAGAACGTTGTGCACAATTCGTTCGAGAACAGCCCATGGAAACTTAAAATTACGGTGAAAAACCAAAAGAAAATTTCTTAGATCGCCTGACATCAAACTCTCCGCCAAGAATCGCTCATTTCCGTGAATCTGGTTTACGGTAATCGCAGTCGGTTTCCGTCTTGAAAATTGCTTCTCCAAGACTTTGCGGTAGAAGTCATCGAACGTCAGCGTGTCGATTTTAATGCGCGAGAACGACGTGTTTTGAAGCCAAGTGGAGAGCAGTTCTCCTCCAGGAGAATCGAGCAATCCAGCGTCGTTCATGCATAACGCAGGTTCGTTCGAAAGGAAAGAAACGACTTTCAGAACCTTCTGCATGTCCACAATGTCGTGGTTGCATCGGTCTGGATCGTTCCCAGCTGCCATTAACCCAATCCAACAAACTCTCATGTTTTTCTTCACATTCGATAATTTCAACGGATCGGCCAGCGTTAGAACCTTGTATGGTCTCTCGTAGTCACACAAGCCGTGCTTCCATTTCCCGTCAACAAATCCAATGTAGAACCTCAGTCGTTGATTCTTCATTCCCTCCGTTTGGCTCCATTTGGGTGTGATGAACAGAGAATGGTCGCAAAAGCACGGATTCGATTCGCAGCATTTGCGCGTCGCCAATACGCGCTGGCTAAAATCATTAGGCACGGTATCCATCTTCAGGTGAGGTTCTGGGTCCAAGCGATTACAGAAGTGAACATACGCTCGTTTCTTTGGCTTAAATGGATGAGCTTTGACGTTTAAAGCAATGCAGAAATTTATTTGAAGCAATGTAACAATCCAATGCGATCGATCTCCTCTGGTTGCTGCATCGATCCGGTCTGCTAGCGAATCTCATTCTTTAACTCTACAGCGTGTCCGGAAAGTTCTTCACGCGTCTAATACAGAATTATCTCCTCTTTCGAATGGTATATGCATCGGCTTGACTGGCGTGATACGTGAAAAGTTATCGTTGCTTTGTTATGCGGGACAGAACTTTCCGGACACCCTGTAATTCTCTTGCGTGTCTTGAAGAGCATCATCGTGTGGACAAAACGCTTTGTTTACATTTTTCATTGTTCGCATTATTGGTTAGAAAATAGACACACAATATCATAATCTGATTCAAACCAAACTGCCTACAGGCCATACGCATCCGCCATATTCGCGTCTGCGAGTTGATCTTCAAGAAGTCGAATCCTTCGTTCGTGTTGGCGCAGAATCGTCTTCATCTTTTGGACGTCTTGAAGAAGTTCGTCCATAGATTGGGGCTGAAATCCGAGTTGAAGGCAATCGTTGGGTCAATTACGCTTACTTCTCCTCCCGAAGTTGAGGCGATGCTGTGTCTTGGCGACGCAGAGTGACTGGTTGCACGCGGCGACGGTGGTGTCAACTCATCGGCGGTCCGCGCTTGATCTCGCTTGATTCTTAAATTTGTTGAGTTATACGTGTCAATGCAGAATCGAACATTAAAATTCGACGATTTGAGTTTGTGCACGCACGTATAGGAGACAACTTGCAGCGTTTTCAACAGTAGTGGTCATTTTATGAGCTTTCACATCATCATAGAGAAGCAGCACTGTTTTAGTGAATTTTCTGTGCAGTTTTGTTGCAATTTCATGTGATAACAGCCGCGAAAAATTAATTTTTTGACTAACAACCGGTAGGACCGTATTACAATGTCGAAAGAACGATCGTACAAACTTGCGATGTCAACTCATCGGCTGTTT
>MQUG01002201.1:0-18775 GCA_007213375.1 Steinernema feltiae | reverse complement strand
TGGCTCGGCAGCGTGGGCGCGAGGTCGTGATTCCACAGGCTGCCTGTGGAGTCACCGGAATGCGGGGCATGCGACATTGCGAAGCTCCTTCTCGAAGAGAGAAATCACCAATCCATTGCTGATCCAGGGTCTGACCTTTTGCATCAAGCGCTTTTCGTGCCAGGTCGGCCCGGATGCGGTCCGTGCGCCGACCTGCCGCAATGCCCCCTCTAGCCCTGCGCCGTCACGGCCTGGCGCATGGGGTTGTTGGGATGCGTGGTCCAGTTCGCATAGTCGCCGGAGACCGTCTTGCCGGTGCGAGCGTCCACCTCGCCCGGCTGCAGGCTGCGCATGGTGATGCACTCGGGCACGGGGCAGATGGACACGCACAGGTTGCAGCCCACGCATTCGGTGTCATCCACCTCGAACCGGCGCACACCGCCGTCCTTGCTGAAGGTGATGGCCTGGTGGGAGGTGTCCTCGCAGACCACATGGCAGCGCCCGCACTGGATGCAGCTGTCCTGGTTGATGACGGCCTTGTCGATGTGGTTGAGGTTCAGGTCCTTCCAGTCCCTGACCGTGGGCACTGCCCGGCCCTGGAAATCCTCGATGCGCGCAAAGCCGTGCGCGTCCATGTAGTTGGACAGGCCGTCGCACATGTCCTGCACGATGCGAAAGCCGTAGACCATGGCCGCCGTGCACACCTGGACGTTGCCGCATCCCAGTGCGATGTACTCGGCTGCGTCCTTCCAGGTGGTGATGCCGCCGATCCCCGAGATGGGCAGGCCCGCCGTCTGCGGATCGCGCGCGATCTCGGCCACCATGTTCTGGGCGATGGGCTTGACGGCCGGGCCGCAGTAGCCGCCGTGCGAGCCCTGGCCGTCGGTGCTGGGGTGCATGACCAGCGTGTCAAGATTCACGCCCATCACCGAGTTGATGGTGTTGATCAGGGAGACCGCATCCGCCCCGCCGGCCTTGGCCGCGCGCGCGGGAAAACGCACGTCGGTGATGTTGGGCGTGAGCTTCACGATCACGGGCAGCCGGCTGTACTGCTTGCACCACTGCGTGACCATCTGGATGTACTCGGGCACCTGGCCCACGGCCGCGCCCATGCCGCGCTCGCTCATGCCGTGCGGGCAGCCGAAGTTCAGCTCCAGCCCGTCGGCGCCGGTGTCCTCCACCATGGGCAGGATGCGCCTCCAGCTTTCCTCCACGCAGGGCACCATCAGCGAGGCGATCAGCGCACGGTCAGGCCAGGCCTTCTTCACGCGGGTCATCTCCTCCAGGTTGGTGCGCAGCGGCCGGTCGGTGATCAGCTCGATGTTGTTCAGGCCCATCACGCGCCGGTCCTGCGCCATGAGGGTGGAGTAGCGCGGCCCGTTCACGTTGACCACATGCGGGTCCTCGCCCAGAGTCTTCCACACCACGCCGCCCCAGCCGGCCTCGAATGCGCGGGTGACGTTGATCTCCTTGTCCGTGGGCGGTGCCGAGGCCAGCCAGAACGGATTGGGACTGGAAATGCCCAGAAAGCGGCTGCTGATGTCTGCCATGTCAATGCTCCTTGAAAAGCGCGGGCACAGCCGCTCAAACCCCGGCCGCCACGGCGCTGGTCAGCGCCTGGTGCATGGCTCGCGCGGCGACCTTGCCGTGCTCCACCGCCTGCCACGGTCAGGTCCTGGCCACCGGCGCGGCAGTCGCCCCCGGCCCACACGCGCGGCACGCTGGTGCGGCCTTCGTCGTCGGTGTCGATGCGGCCGTCACGCAGGGCAATGGCCGCGCCGCCGGCGTGCCGACATAGGTCTGGCCAATGGCCTTGAGCACCATGTCGGCCGGCACGTCGAAACACCTCCTGCGTCCACCTGCAAGCCTGCCGCCATCCATGCGGTGCAGGCCATGCGGACGCCCGCAACCTTGCCGTCCTGCACCAGGACCTCCTGGGGCGCGGCCCACAACCGCAGGTTGACGCCATGGGTCTGCGCCCATTCCTGCTCTACCCAGGAGGCGGACAGCGCATCCTTGCCCCGGCGGTAGAACATGGTGACTTCTTCGGCGCCCAGCAGCTGGCCTGCACGGACGCATCCACCGCCGTCATGCCGCCGCCGATCACCACCACGCGCCGGCCCACCGGCACCGTGGATTGTCGGCTGCCTGGCGGATGTCGGCAATGAAATCCACCGCATTGCGCAGGCCTTCGGCCTGCGGCTCGGCGCGCCCAGCGCATTGACGCCGCCAGGCCCAGGCCGAGGAACACGGCGTCGTAGCTCGGCCAGCAGCGAATCCAGCGTGAAGTCACGCCCCAGCCGCTGGTTGTTGCGCGGCGTGATACCGCCCACGGACAGCAGCCAGTCGATTTCCTTTTGCGCGAAATCGCCGGGGTCTTGTAGCTGGCCAGGCCGTATTCATTGAGTCCGCCCAGCTTGGGCCGGGCATCGAACAGCACCACCTCGTGGCCCTGCAGCGCCAGCTGGTGGGCGCAGGTCAGGCCGGCCGGTCCTGGCCCCGACCACGGCCACCTTGCGGCCCGTGGCGGCGGCGCGCTGGAACAGCGGTGCACCACCGGAGGCCATGAAGGCATCGGTCGCATAGCGCTGCAACGCACCAATTTCGACCGGCTTGTCTTCCTGGGTGTTGCGCACGCAGGCCTGCTCGCACAATTGCTCGGTGGGGCAGACACGGGAGCACATGCCGCCCAGCGGATTGGCTGTGAGGATTTCACGCGCCGCGCCACGGACGTTGTCCTGGGCAATGCGGGCGATGAAGGCCGGCACATCAATGCTGGTGGGGCAGGCCGTGGTGCACGGCGCGTCATAGCAGTAGTAGCAGCGCTCGGCCTCGATCAAGGCTTGCGAGCGGTTCAGCGGGGGGTGGGCGTCCGAGAAATTGGCCGCGTAGTCGGCCAGGTTCAGGCGGCCGGCGGCAATGCCGCAGGCGCGTTGCGCGGGGCTATCCATGGTGCATCCTCCAGAGTCGGGATTGAGGGCGTGAAGGGGGCCACGGCATGTGGGCGCACGCCGGACCATCTCGAACAACGCAAGGCGGGCCGCAGGAAGGACTCCTGCAGGGCACCGGATCCAACAACACAGTCTTCGGAGGTTTCATCGTGGTCCTCGCATGTGTGGGTGACGCCTCTTGTCGGGCGCACTGGGATGGAACGGAATGTACGCGGGTGAAAAAATTTACCAATCAGTAAAATCACCCAGAAAGTCGTCAGCAAGAAAGATGCCAGACAATCGCACCAAAATGACGCAACTTATCCCGACTTACCATCTGCGCAATGGCAACCCTTTCTGACACTGCGCCCTCCTCCAGGCCCGTTCGGCCACACGCAAGCCCACGGCCGCACGGCTGCGCAAGGAGCTGAACATCCTGCAGACGGCCGAACTGCACTTCGCGCAATACGGCTTCGAAGGCGCATCGCTGGAATTGATCGCGCACGACGCCGGCCTGAGCCGCCACAACCTGCTGTACTACTTCGCCAGCAAGGAGGAGCTGTACCTGCGCGTACTGGGCGATGTGCTGACGCAGTGGCTGGCCGGCATGTCCGACCTGCTGCGGGGCGACGACCCTGCAGAGGCCTTGCGCATCTACATCCGGGCCAAGCTGCAGTCCTCGCGCGAACGGCCCCATGGCTCCAGGGTCTTCACGCGCGAGGTGATGGCCGGTGCGCCCCGCTTCGGACATGCCATATCGAGCCAGGTGGGCCCGGGCACTGGCGGCAGACGTGCAGGCGTTCGAGCGCTGGGTGGCGCAGGGCAAGATTGCCCGCGTGGACTTCACCCACCTGATGTTCATCCTCTGGTCCGTGACCCAGGCCTATGCCGATCAGCAGGCCCAGTTCGCGCTGCTGCTGGGCCAGCCGGCACTGACCGCCGAAGACTACGACACTGCAGCGGAGCTGATCTACCGGCTGGTAATCCGTGGCCTGCAGCCGGATACCGCGGCTCTCGCACAATGAGCGCATGAATCACAGCATCCGCCTGAGACCCCTGGAGCGCGAAGATCTGCGCTCCGTGCATCTGCTCAACAACAATGCCGCCATCATGCGCTACTGGTTCGAGGAGCCTTACGAGACCTTCGACGAGCTTTCCGCACTCTACGACGCCCACGTGCACGACCAGACCGAGCGCCGCTTCATCGTCGAGCACCAGGGCGATCGCGCCGGCCTCGTCGAGCTGGTGGAGATCAACCTGATCCACCGGCGCGCCGAATTCCAGATCATCATCGCCCCCGAGCAGCAAGGCCAGGGCATCGCAGCCCAGGCAACGCGGCTGGCGCTGGACTATGGGTTCAAGACGCTCAACCTGCACAAGATCTTTCTCCATGTGGACCAGGAGAACGAGAAGGCCATCCACATCTACGCCCGCATAGGCTTCGTGCAGGAAGGCGTGCTGATCGACGAGTTCTTCGCCAACGGCCAGTATCGCAACGCCATCCGCATGTACCTGCTGCAAAACGACTACCTGCAGGCACAGGCCGGAATCGGCACCTGACCGCTGCCAGAGGAGCGCGGGCCCTGCCCGCCTCCTTGGCCGGCACGTCATCCCATCGTTGGCGGACGCACAAACAAAAAAACCAAACAAAAAAGCCTTCTGAGTGATCAGAAGGCTTTTTGCATTCCATCTGGCAATGGAAATTGGTAGGCGCGATTGGACTCGAACCAACGACCCCCACCATGTCAAGGTGGTGCTCTAACCAGCTGAGCTACGCGCCTGTGTTTGTTCGAGAAAGCGATTCTAGCACGGCTTTTTCAGCGCCCAGGCAAAAATGCCTGAACATGCTCAACGCCGCCGCGCCGAACGCACGCCCGCCACGGCGGCCACGATGCCCAGCACCTTGCTCAGGCGACCCGAATCGGCCACCTCCACGGTGAAGGTCATCCAGGCCGTTCCCTTGACGGACTGGGTCTGCACGCCAATGACATTGGTCTTTTCGCGCGCAAAGACTTCCGAGATATCACGCAGCAGGCCCTGCCGGTCGGCCGCCTCCACGGACACATCGACCGGATAGACGGCCGCCGCCACGGTGGCCGCCTTGGGCTGGCCCCAGGCCACGTCGATCACGCGCTCGGAATTGCGCGCCGCCATCTCGCGGAAGTTGGAGCAGTCGGAGCGGTGCACGCTCACGCCCTTGCCGCGCGTGACGAAGCCCCGGATATCGTCCGGCGGCGCAGGCTTGCAGCACTTGGCCAGCTGGTCATCAGCGAGTCCACGCCCACGACCAGCACGCCGCCCTTGGGCGAGTCCGTGCCGCGCGCCTTGCGCACCAGGGTGAACTCCTCGGGCTCTTCCTCCACCTCGACCGGTCGCAGCACGGTCTCGATATTGCGCAGCGAGTACTCGTCCTTGCCGACGACCTCGAACAGCGCATCTGCCGACTTGAAGCCCAGCTGCACCGCCAGCTCCTCCAGCTTGACGGCGGTCTTGCCCCTCGCGCTGCAGCAGCTTTTCGACGGCCTCCCGGCCGCGCGCCACGGTCTCGTGCGTGGCCTGGGCATTGAACCAGGCGCGCACCTTGGCCTTGGCGCGGTTGCTGGTCAGATAGCCCAGGTCGGCATTGAGCCAGTCCGCGCGAGGGGCGGCCTTCCTTGACCGTGGTGATTTCCACGGTCTGGCCGTTTTGCAGCGGCGTGTTCAGGGGCACCATGGCGCCGTCCACGCGCGCGCCACGGCAGCGGTGGCCCAGGCTGGTGTGCACCGAGTAGGCAAGTCCACGGGCGTTGCGCCCTGCGGCAGTTCGATGACGGCCGCGTCGGGGGTGAGCACGTAGATGCGGTCCTCGAACAGGCCGCGATGGTGTGCGCCCGCCAGGTCGCTGCCCCAGGCCAGCAGCTGGCGCAGCACGGCGATCTTGGCGTCGTATTCACTGCTGGCCGTGACGCCCGCATAGCCCTTGGTGCCCGCCTCCTTGTAGGCCCAGTGGGCCGCCACGCCGTGCTCGGCATGGTCGTGCATGGCCTGGGTGCGGATCTGGATCTCGATGGCACGGCCCGTCTCGTCGCGCACCACGGTGTGCAGCGACTGGTAGCCATTGGGCTTGGGGCGTGCGATGTAGTCGTCGAACTCCGCCTCGATCGGCGTGAACTGCTCATGCACCCAGGACAGGGCCGCGTAGCAGTCCTTGATCGTGGGCACGACGACACGCATGGCACGGATGTCGAAGACCTGGTCGAAGTTCAGCGACTTGCCGCGCATCTTCTTGACGATGCTGTAGATGTGCTTGGGCCGGCCCTGCACCGTGGCGCTGATGCTGTGCGCGCGCAGGTCGGCCTCCAGCCGTGCCCGCATCTGCTCCATGTAGGCCTCGCGCTCCACGCGCTTTTCGTCGAGCAGGCGGGCCACTTCACGGTAGGTCTCGGGCTCCAGGAAGCGCAGGGACAGATCTTCCAGCTCCCACTTGATCTGCCAGATGCCCAGCCGGTTGGCCAGCGGCGCGAACACCGTCAGCGCCTCGCGCGCAATGCCGGGAGAGACCGGGCGCTTGCTGGCCGCGTAGTAGCGCAGCGTCTGCAGGCGCGAGGCCAGCCGCAGCAGCACGACACGCAGATCGCGCGAGAAGCCCAGCAGCATCTTGCGCACGTTCTCGGTCTGCGTGGCCTCATCGTCCAGATACTGGCCGCCCAGCTCGGCGCCGCGCGCCTGCTGCTGCACGCGCATGAGCTTGTTGGTTTCCACGGCCAGGGTGGCGAAATTCTCGCCAAAGGCCTTTGCGATCACTTCCTGCGGGCGATTCAGGTGCACGCTGGCATGCACCAGATAGATCGCCGCCTGCATTGTTTCGGAGCCACCGATGGTCTTGAGGATGGCGGCCACCGCATCGGCATGTGCCATCGTGTTCTCGCCGGACTCCATGGTCTCGGTAGCGATCAGCGGCTCGGCAAAGCTGCGCGCGCGGGCGAGTGCATTGACCTGTTCGGGCAGGGTCTGCGACGTGGCCGTGATCAGGTGCGCAGCACCGCCGGCACCTGGCCCGGCGCGGCTGCGGCGGGCGAAGGCACCTGCACGGCGGCCTCGCTGCTGGCAGTCTTCATTCGTCACTCTCCCTGGCCTGCTCGGCAAGATTCATGGTGCTTGGCAAGCGCTCTTCTCCCCATAAGAACCGGCACAGCAAGGCCACCTGCCCTGCTGCGACGAAGGTGGGCGCATGTCCCACCCCTTCAAATTCCACGCAATGCGCCTTCGGGCCGCGCTGCGCCATGGCCTGCGCCGTGGCCGCAGTCAGCAGATCGGACTGCGCACCACGAACTAGCAAGACGCGTGCCTTGATCTGGTCATACAGCTGCCAGAGCAGCGCTTCGCCGGCCTGGGCCATCTCGGGCGTCATCTGCTGCATGGGTACTGCAATCTGCGGGTCGTAATGCAATACCAGGCCGCCATCGGCGGCCCGGCGCATCATAGCTGCGTCAATCGCAGCCATTGCTCTTCGCTATGTGGGCCGAAGCCCTCGGAAATCAAGAGCAGCGCATGGGCTGCCTGCTCAAGATTTTCAAAATGCACGCCCTTGCCCAGGTACTGACCTATGCGCTCCAGGGCAGACCACTCGATGACAGGCCCCACATCGTTGAGCACCAGCCTGCGAACGGCACCGGCAATGGCAGGCCCGGCTGGCCCGCAAGCGCCATGCCGATCAGCCCGCCCATGCTGGTGCCCACCCAATCCAATTGTTCGACAGGCGCCTGCGCATGCACCTGGGCCAGCAAGGCCAGCATGTCGGCTGCGTAAAGAGGCACCTGGTAGGCGGCCGGCTCCTGCAGCCAGTCGCTTTCGCCACGCCCGACCACGTCGGGACAGATCACGCGGGCGCGTTCGCTGAGCCGCCCGGCCAGCACGTCGAAGTCACGCCCTGGCGCGAGAGGCCGTGCACGCAGACCACGACATGGGGATGGTTCGGATCGCCGGTGCGATTCCATTCCCAATAGGCCATGCGGTGCGACGCATTCTCTTGAGCAGCCGGGCTGGCAGTACGGCTCCAGGGTGAGGCACGCCCGGCAACTGCGGGGCAGGATACGTAGTTCAGCGTAGGATGATTCATGGAAACGCATTCGCGGAGCCGGCGCCGATAATGGCTGTGTTGCATCGTACATTCATTCGGAGACTCTCTATGTTGAAAGGCAAGACCGCCCTCGTGACCGGTTCGACCAGCGGAATCGGCCTCGGGATCGCGAAGGCGCTGGCCCGCCAGGGCGCCAATATCGTGCTCAATGGTTTCGGCGATGTGGACGGCCCGCGTGCCGAAGTGCTGGCCGCAGGCCAGGCCGCCGGCGCCCAGGTCGCCTACCACGGCGCCGACATGAGCCGCGTGGCAGACATCGAGGACATGGTCCAGTACAGCGTGCGCAACTTCGGCCAGATCGACATCCTCGTGAACAATGCCGGCATCCAGCACGTGGCGCGCGTGGAGGATTTCCCGCCCGAGCGCTGGGATTCCATCATCGCCATCAACCTGTCCAGCGCCTTCCACACCTCGCGCCTGGTCCTGCCCATGATGCAGGCGGCCGATGGCGGCAAGGGCTGGGGCCGCATCATCAACGTGGCTTCGGTGCACGGCCTCGTGGGCTCGGCGCAGAAGTCCGCCTATGTGGCGGCCAAGCACGGCATCGTCGGGCTGACCAAGGTCACGGCCCTGGAGAACGCCACCTCCGGCATCACCTGCAACGCCATCTGCCCCGGTTGGGTGCTGACGCCGCTGGTGCAAAAGCAGGTGGACGCCAAGGCCGAGCAGCACGGCATCAGCAATGAAGAAGCCAAGAAACTGCTGCTGGGTGAGAAGGAACCCTCGATGCAGTTCACCACGCCCGAGGAGCTTGGCGAACTGGCCGTGTTCTTCTGCTCGCCCGCTGCCGCCAACGTGCGCGGCGTGGCCTGGAACATGGATGGCGGCTGGGCTGCGCAGTAATCGCGGCCAGACCCGATCCACTCCACTCCCAAAAAAGGAGCGCCACGGCGCTCCTTTTTTCATGGACGGGTCACCCGGTCAGTACATCTGCACCGAACCCGACACGTGGACCATCACCTGCGCCTTGCCAGCTTCCACGGACACGGCATCCATTTCCGCGCCGGCGGCCTTGGCCGACATGGCCATCATGCGCGGACGCGGCATGGGCACCGAGGTATCGCTGCTGCTCACGTTGACCTCGCGCAGGCTGTAGTTGGCAAAGCCGAAGCTCTTGGACAGCGTGGAGGCGCGCTGCTTGAACTGCTCGATGGCCTTGGCCTGGGCCTCGCCCTCGACCTTTTCACGGGCCTCGCGCGACAGGCCGAAGCCCACTTGCGACAGCGTCATGTCCTGCACCTGGGCCGCCGTCTGCGTGATGCGCGCAAAGTCGCGGCCCTGCAGAAGAATCTCGGCACGGCCCTGCCAGCCTTCCACCTTGTTGTCCTTTCCATAGCGCGGATAGATGCCGAAGCTGCCGGTGCTCACATCCATCAGGCCCGACTGGGCGCTGCGCTTGGTCACGGCCATGGCGGCCTCGACCACTTTCTGCAGCTGGGACTGGACCGTGCGCATCGCGCCCTTCGCGCGTGGCCGACAAGGTGGCGGTCAGCAGGTCCTGCACCACATCCACCGAGCCTTCTGCAGACAACTGCACCACATTGGCCGGCTGGGCCTGCGCCGTGGCGGCGCTCTGCGCCCAGGCACCGCTGGCACAGGCCAGTGCAGTGGCCGCGACAACGGACTTGACCCAGGGGCGGGACAGCTGTTTGGAAAGCTTGCTCATGCGTTCACCCTTTGAAATGAAAGGTAGTTCAGGGATACAACTGCATGCCGCCCTTTCGCTACGGCATGCCGCCAGATGGTGACAGGAGTGGAGCCGGTCAGGCCTACCCCCTCCATCATTCACAACATTATTGCAACGATAAATGCATCAACACGGAAAATCCATAGTTAAATATTCTAAAGACACATTTTCCGTTCTAATTTAAACGCAACATCTGTAACACACGGCAAAAGTTCGGGGTTTGACCAGACTTTTCGGCGCAAGCTGGTAACAATGGCTGCTGTTACAAATGACCGACGAGGATGAACCATGGCCACTACGACAACCGCACCGACAAGATCCTGGTGGTGGACGACGACGCCCGCATCCGCGATCTGCTCCGCCGATACCTGACGCAAGAAGGCTTTGAGATCATGATTGCCGAAGACGGCAAGGCATTGAACCGCATCTTGCTGCGCGAAACCGTGGATCTGATCGTGCTGGACCTGATGATGCCCGGCGAGGATGGACTGTCCATCTGCCGCCGCCTGCGCTCGGCCAACGACCGCACCCCCATCATCATGCTGACCGCCAAGGGCGAAGACGTGGACCGCATCGTCGGTCTGGAAGTCGGTGCTGACGACTACCTGGGCAAGCCGTTCAACCCGCGTGAACTGCTGGCCCGCATCCATGCCGTGCTGCGCCGCCGCCCCCCGGTGGAAGCGCCGGGCGCGCCGTCGGGCGAGAACGAAGTGGTCACCTTCGGCCCCTTCACCTTCGACCTGGGCACCCGCGTGCTGCAGAAGAACGGCGAAGAACTGGCGCTGACCACCGGCGAGTTCGCCATGCTCAAGGCGCTGGTGCGCCACCCGCGCCAGCCGCTGTCGCGTGAAAAGCTGGCCCTGCTGGCCCGCGGCCGCGAGTTCGAGCCGTTTGACCGCAGTCTGGACGTGCAGGTCTCGCGCCTGCGCAAGCTGATCGAAGAAGATGCCGCCGCACCGCGCTATATCAGACGGTCTGGGCGTGTGGCTACGTGTTCGTACCCGATGGCGCGAACTGAATGCATCACCCTGAGGCGCTGCGCGCCTTCCCCTCTCTCGCTCCGCGGGAGGGACGACGCCTCGGCTAGGCGCCCCGCCGCGAGGCAGCTCTTGCTCGGCGTCGCTGGCTTGGAGCCGCACGTTTATGTGCCGTTGACAATGCGCAGCGCCAAACCTCACCTGTCGACCGAGACAACCGGTAACGCAGGCTGGCCGGCACAGGCGTAATCTCGCAGCCGGCCCTAGAATGACGACCGCATTCCATGAGTCCTTCACCGTCCGCCCATGACGCCACCAGCCTGCGCCGCTCGACTACGAGCGGCGCATGACTGCGCGCTCTCCGCTGGGACTCAATCTTTTCTGGCGCACCTTCTGCCTGCTGGCCCTGCTGCTGGTGGGCAGCATCCTGGCCTGGCTGCAGACGCTGCGCGCCTTCGAATTCGAGCCGCGCACGCTGCACACCGCCCAGCAGATCGCCTCGCTGGTCAACCTCAGCCGCGCGGCCCTGGTGCATTCGGATGCCATCAACCGTGTCTCGCTGATCAAGACCATGGCCGACCAGGAAGGCGTGCGCATTCTGCCGCGCGAGCCTGGCGACAGCTTCGAGCTGCTGGACCAGAGCACGCTGGGCAAGCGCCTGACCGAAGAACTCACGCGCCGCCTGGGCTACGGCACCATCGTGGCGCGCAGCGTCAATGGCGAGCCCGGCCTGTGGGTGGGCTTCACCATCAATGGCGACCGCACCTGGCTGCTGATGGACCGCTCGCGCTTCACGCCGGCCAGCGGGCGCACCTGGCTGATCTGGCTGATCACGGCCGGCCTGCTGTCGCTGGCGGGCGCCGCGGCCATTGCCCGCCTGATCAACCGGCCGCTCAAGCAGTTGAGCTATGCGGCCAACCGCGTTCGTGACGGCGACTTCGACGCCAGCCAGCTCGACGAGGAAGCCGTCACCAGCGAGATCCGCGAGGTCAATATCGGCTTCAACCGCATGGCGCAGAAACTCGCCCAGCTGGAGCAGGACCGCGCGGTGATGCTGGCCGGCATCTCCCACGACCTGCGCACGCCGCTGGCGCGCCTGCGGCTGGAGACCGAGATGAGCGTGGTGGACGATGTGGCGCGCGAGCACATGGTGGCCGACATCGTGCAGCTGGACGCCACCATCGACAATTCCTGGACTACGCCCGCCCCGACCATGTGACCCTCAACCCGGTGAACCTGCATGCCGTGGTGTCCTCCTGCGTCTATGCGGTGCAGGACCACCGCGAGCTGCAGATCAGCATGGCCGTGCCCGAAGGCGTCTATGTGCTGGCCGACGAGGTGGAACTGGCGCGCGTGATCTCCAACCTGTTCGAGAACGCACGCCGCTACGGCAAGACGCCCGAGACCGAAACCACCCATGTGGACGTGACCGCATCCGAGCGCGAAAGCTGGTCGTGATCCGCATCCGCGACCATGGCCGGGGCGTGCCGCCCGAGCAGCTGGCCAGCCTGACCAGCCCTTCTTCCGTGGCGACTCCGCGCGCACGGCCGCGGCGGGCGCGGGCCTGGGCCTGTCCATCGTGGACAAGACGGTGCAGCGCATGGGCGGCGTGTTTGCGCTGTCCAATTCCTCCACGGGGGGCTGGTCGCCCATGTGCAGTTGCAGCGTGCCTCGGGCGTGGCCAAGGGTGCCGAGCCCGAGCAGCGACTGCAGCGCCGCAGATCAAGCGCCAGTTGCCTCCGCGTGCGCAGGACGGCGCCCTGGACGGAGAGGACTGAGCCCGCAGCGCGCGTTCGTCAGATACGTTCGGCAGATACAAAGGCCCGGCCGATCGGTCAACGATCGCCGGGGCCTTTTGCATGGGATGGCACCCCGCTGGTCAGGCGCGGAACAGCAATGCGGCGGCGCGCGCTTCCATGGCCTGCAGCTGGCCCACGGGCCCGAGCTTCTCGCCGTCTTGGCCTTGACGTTGACCTGGTCCAGCGCCAGCCCCAGCGCCGTGGCGATGCGCTCGCGCATGGCAGGAATGTGCGGCGCCAGCTTGGGAGCCTGGGCAATGATGGTGCTGTCGATGTTGCCTATCTCCAGGCCCGTGGCGCGCACGCGGCGCGCAGCCTCCACCAGCAGCACCAGCGAATCGCGCCGCGGAATTCGGGGTCGGTGTCGGGAAATGCCGGCCGATGTCGCCCAGCGCCGCGCCGCCAGCAGCGCATCGGTGATGGCGTGCAGCAGCACGTCGGCATCGGAATGGCCCAGCAGCCCCAGCTCATGCGGCACCTCGATGCCGCCCAGGATCAGCTTGCGCCCGGGCACCAGGCATGCACGTCCCAGCCCTCGCCAATACGAAAATTCATGTGAAACATTCCAGGTTCAGAAAACGGATTGCCCGACGCCTGAGGCTGGTCGCGCTTGCCCCGGTAGCGTTCAAGCGTCGTGCCATGCGCGCGCTGCGACAGCACGGCCGGCAGCCAGCGCAAAGTCGTCGGGATAGGTGACCTTGAAGTTCTGCGCACCGCCGGGCACCAGGCCGCGGGCGCTGGCCCACGGCCTCCATGGCGCTGGCCTCGTCGGTGACGGCCGATCCCGCGTGCTCCAGGGCGTCGAGCAGCGGCGCGATGCGAAACATCTGAGGCGTCTGCGCCAGCCATTTGTCGCTGCGGTCCACGGTGCCCGCCACGCGCACGCCGCCAGGCCCGGTCACGGCTGTCTTGAGCGTGTCGGGCAGCTTGTGCGCCAGCAGGCCGCCACGGCATCGTGCTCGCAGGCGTCGATCAGCGCATCGATCAGTTCGGGCGTCACCAGGCAGCGCGCGGCGTCGTGCACCAGCACCCAGTCATGCGCGCTTGCGCCGCGCGCCAGCAGCTCCTTCAGGCCGTTGGTCACGGATTCGGCCCGCGTGGCGCCGCCGCAAGACGCCGTGGAGTAGCGCGTGGCGACGGGCCCGGCAGGCCCTGGCGCCAGAAATCATCGCCAGGCGCGATCACCACCAGGGTGTGGTGCACGCGCGCTGCACCGGCAAAGGCGGCCAGCGTGTGCGCCACCATGGGCGCACCGGCCACCAGGTGGTATTGCTTGGCAGTTCAGGCGCAGGCGCATCGGGCGCGATGGCGCGCGAGCCCGTGCCCGCGCAGGGGATCAAGGCCCACAGGCGGGCCGGCTCCAGGGATGCGGGCGCAGCCGCCGCAAGCAGATCTGTCATGGAGGCGCATTGTAGTGACGGCCATGCGCCACCATGGACATGCGGGCATGCCTGCATGGCCGCCATGCGTGCTGGCTAAAATGCTTCGATACCCTCTGCGCGTGCGAGGGGTTTTGTCGTTACTTCGCCCAGGCGCTGCGGCGCCCACGTCCAAGCACCATGGAACTGCCAAGCTCACTCCCGGAAAACGCTTCACCCTGCCCGTCCCGTGGGCAGCGCCGACGCCCTGCTGCTGGCCCGCCTGGGCGAGCGCGAGAAGGCTGCGGCCGGGTGACGGCCATCGTCACGGCCGACGCCTCGGATGCCCAGCGGCTGATCGACGAGATGGCCTTCTTCGCCCGGGCCTGCGCTGCGCGCTGTTCCCCGACTGGGAGACCCTGCCCTACGACAGCTTCTCTCCCCACCAGGACCTGATCAGCGAGCGCCTGGCCACGCTGTGGCGCATCAACCAGCGCGACAAGGAGCATGGTGCCGACGTGGTGCTGGTGCCCGCCACCACGGCGCTGTACCGGCTGGCACCGCCCTCCTTCCTGGCCGGCTACACCTTCGAGTTCAAGAGCGGCCAGAAGCTGGACGAGGCCAAGCTCAAGGCCCAGCTGACCCTGGCCGGCTACCAGCATGTCTCCCAGGTGGTCAGCCACGGTGAGTACGCGGTGCGTGGCGGCCTGATCGACCTGTTTCCCATGGGCTCGCTGCAGCCCTACCGGGTGGACTGTTCGACGACGAGATCGACTCCATCCGCACTTCGACCCCGACACCCAGCGCAGCCTCTACCCCGTGCCCGAGGTGCGCCTGCTGCCCGGCCGCGAGTTCCCCATGGACGAGGACGCGCGCGCCAAGTTCCGCCACCGCTGGCGCGAGCTGCTGGAGGGCGATCCCACGCGCAGCCGCATCTACAAGGACATGGGCCAGGGCATCGCACGGCCGGCATCGAGTACTACCTGCCGCTGTTCTTCGACGAAACGGCCACCGTGTTCGACTACCTGGGCGCCGATGCCACCGTGGTGATGCATGGCGACCTGGAGCCGGCCTTCCAGCGCTTCTGGCAGGACACCAAGGAGCGCTTCCGCCTGGTGCAGGGCGACCCCGAGCGCCCGGCCCTGGCGCCCGAGGTGCTGTTCCTGTCGCCGACCAGTTCTACACGCGCGCCAAGGAGCACGCCCAGCTCGCGCTGCGCCCGGCACCGAGGACGTGGCCGACAGCGCCATCTTCCAGAAGCTGGAGGACCTGTCCGTGGTGCGCGGCGCGGAAGACCCGCTGGCGCGCCTGCAAAGGCACATTGCCAGCAGCGCCCACCGCATCCTGCTGGCTGGCCGAGTCCGATGGCCGGCGCGAAAGCCTGCTGGACTTCTTCCGCGCCTCGGGCGTGAACCCGCCGGTCTTCGACTCGCTGGCCGAGTTCCAGGGCGATGCGGGCGAGAAGGTGGGCATTGCCACGGCCGGGCTGATGAACGGCTTTGCCTGGCGGAGGAAGGCCTGGACTTCGTCACCGAGACGGAGCTGTTCGACCACAGCCCCACGGGCGCAGGCGCCGCCGCCAGGAAGCAGGTCAGCGATGTGGAGCGCTGATCAAGGACCTGTCCGAACTGCAAGGTGGGCGACCCGCGTGGTGCATTCGCGACCACGGCATCGGCCGCTACCAGGGCCTGGTCAACATGGACATGGGTCAGAAGAACCCTGACGGCACGCCGGCCGTGCAGGAGTTCCTGCACCTGGAGTACGCGGGCAACGCCGTGCTCTACGTGCCTGTCAGCCAGTTGCAGCTGATCAGCCGCTACACGGGCGTCTCGCCCGAGGACGCGCCGCTGCACAAGCTCGGCGGCACGCAGTGGGAAAAGCCAAGCGCAAGGCGGCCGAGCAGGTGCGCGACTCCGGCAGCCGAGCTGCTGAACATCTATGCGCGCCGCGCCGCACGCCAGGGCCATGCCTTCCGCTACTCGCCCAGGACTACGAGCAGTTCGCCAACGACTTCGGCTTCGAGGAAACGGCGGACCAGCGCGCCGCCATCCACGCCGTGGATCCAGGACATGATCAGCCCCCAGCCCATGGACCGACTGGTCTGCGGCGATGTGGGCTTCGGCAAGACCGAGGTGGCCCTGCGCGCGGCCTTCGTGGCCATCACGGGCGGCAAGCAGGTGGCCTTTCTCGCGCCCCACCACGCTGCTGGCCGAGCAGCACTACCAGACCCTGGTGGACCGCTTCTCCAAGTGGCCGATCAAGGTGGCCGAAGTCTCGCGCTTTCGCTCGGCAAGGAGATCACGGCGGCCGTCAAGGGCATTGCCGATGGCTCGGTGGACATCGTCGTGGGCACGCACAAGCTGCTGTCGGAGTCCACGCAGTTCAAGAACCTGGGCCTGCTGATCATCGACGAGGAGCACCGCTTCGGCGTGCGCCACAAGGAAGCCATGAAGGCCATGCGCGCCGAGGTGGACGTGCTCACGCTGACGGCCACGCCCATCCCGCGCACCATGGGCATGGCGCTGGAAGGCCTGCGCGACCTGTCCGTGATCGCCACCGCGCCCCAGCGGCGCCTGGCCATCAAGACCTTTGTGCGCAACGAGGCACGGGCGTGATCCGCGAGGCCGTGCTGCGCGAGCTCAAGCGCGGCGGCCAGTGCTACTTCCTGCACAACGAGGTCGAGACCATCGAGAACCGCAAGCAAAAGCTCGAGGAAATCCTGCCCGAGGCACGCATTGCCGTGGCCCACGGCCAGATGCCCGAGCGCGAGCTCGAACGCGTGATGCGCGACTTCGTGCCCAGCGCTACAACATCCTGCTGTGCTCGACCATCATCGAGACCGGCATCGACGTGCCCAGCTCCAACACCATCCTCATCAGCCGCGCCGACAAGTTCGGCCTGGCCCAGTTGCACCAGCTGCGCGGCGCGTGGGCCGCAGCCACCACCAGGCCTATGCCTACCTGATGGTGCCGACCTGGACAGCCTGACCAAGCAGGCCCAGCAGCGGCTGGAGGCCATCCAGCAGATGGAGGAACTGGGCTCGGCTTCTACCTGGCCATGCACGACCTGGAGATCCGCGGCGCCGGCGAGGTGCTGGGCGAGAACCAGAGCGGCAACATGATGGAGGTGGGCTTCCAGCTCTACAACGAGATGCTGTCCGAGGCCGTGCGCAGCCTCAAGGCCGGCAAGGAGCCCGACCTGCTCAGCCCGCTGTCGGCCTCCACCGACATCAACCTGCACGCGCCGGCCCTGCTGCCCAACGACTACTGCGGCGACGTGCACCTGCGCCTGTCCTTCTACAAGAAGCTGGCCACGGCCCGCACCAGCGACCAGATCGACACCCTGCTCGAAGAAATCGTGGACCGCTTCGGCAAGCTGCCCCCCAGGCGCAGACGCTGATCGACGTGCACCGCCTGCGCGTGCTGTCCCAGCCCTACGGCGTGGTCAAGGTGGATGCGGCGCCCGGTGTGATCAACATCACCTTCAAGCCCCAGCCGCCCGTGGACCCGATGGCCATCGTCCACCTCATCCAGAAGAACAAGCACATCAAGCTGGCCGGCAACGAGAAGCTGCGCATAGAGCGTGCCCTGGACAACCCCAAGGACCGCGCCCAGATGGTGCGCGACGTGCTGCGCAGCCTGGCCAGCCGCTGGTGGAGGCGAAGGCCGCCCAGCCCGCATAGAACGCGTCGTTCCAGCCATGTTCCTCGAAGCGAGCATTGCCCTGCTGGCCCTGGCCACCGCGCTGTGGCTGCGCCCCTGGCGCATGCTGGCCGGCCGCACTGGTCCGGGCGGCCCGCAGGACCGCGTTGCCTCGCCCCTGGTCACGCCGCTGCTGGGCGTGCTCGTGCTGCTGCCCTGGATCTGGGCCCTGCCCACGCTGCACCGCATGCCGCTGCAACTGCAGTGGTCATCTGCGCCGCTGGTGGTGCTCATGCTGGGCTGGCCTCTGGCCGTGCCGCTGCTGCTCATCGTGGGCGGGCTGGCCGCCCTGCTGTCGCCGGCCCTGGGCTGGGGCGATGCGCTGGGCATCTCGGTCTGGCAGGGCATCGTGCCCGCCACGCTGGCCATGCTCTGGGTGCGGCGCTGCGGCGCTGGCTGCCGCACCAGATCTTTGTCTTCATTCTTGCGCGCGGCTTTGCGGGCACGGTGCTGTGCGTTTTCATCTCGGCCCTACTGGCCCAGGCGGCGGCCACGCCCTGCCCGGCGTCAACGAGGATCTGTCGCGCATCGCGCGCTGGCTCATGGCCTGGGGCGATGCCGTGGTCACCGGCATGGTCACCGCCATCTTCGTGGTGTTTCGCCCCCAATGGCTGGCCACCTGGTCGGACGCCATCTACCTGCGCCAGCCGCCCGCAGCCTGACGGCAGGCCCGCCACTGGATATGATTTGCGCCTGTTTCCCGCCAGCCCGGCGGCCCGTCCCCTTTTTGCTGCCCCACCCATGACCGATGTCACCGAATTCGCGCCCGGACTGCTGATCCGCGGCATACAGCCGCCACTGAAGCTGGCCGACTACAAGCTCATCGCGTTCGACATGGACTCGACGCTGATCACCATCGAGTGCATCGACGAGATCGCCGACGCCACCGGCAAGAAGGCCGAGGTCGCAGCCATCACCGAAGCCACCATGCGCGGCGAGATCACCGACTTCAAGGACAGCCTGCGCCAGCGCGTGGGCAAGCTCGTCGGCGTGACCGAGGCCGACATGGCCGCGTGCTGGCCGAGCGCCTGAAGCTCTCCCCGGGCGCCGAAACCCTGGTGCGCGCAGCCCAGGCGCGGGCCTGAAGGTGCTGCTGGTCTCGGGCGGCTTCACCTACTTTGCCGAACATGTGCGCGGCATGCTGGGCATAGACTTCGTGCGTGCCAACGTGCTGGAGATGCGTGACGGCGCGCTGACCGGAGGCCTGATCGAGCAGCCCTGGGCG
>MQUG01002200.1:0-10841 GCA_007213375.1 Steinernema feltiae | reverse complement strand
TTCATATAAATCAATAAATTAAGATGCAAAGATTGGAAGGTCACGGATTTCTAGAGATCCATTGATTGCACGCTTTGCCTATTTTCCACCAAATATATCATTTGCATTAGTCGCGAATGAACAACCAATCCGGCTGCCCTATGATCCACCCAATTATTACCATAAATGCACCACCACGCGGCAACCATAAAAAAGCCAAAACCCCACCGACGATTGCCATTAAAAGTCCTATTATCATGAATAACATTCCGTATTCATTGTTGTATACTTTTCTCACAATTAATTCCTTGCGCATATAGTTGAGAATGTGCGTGATTGGCCCGGATAATCCGAATCCACGGGCATGGCAGATATCGGAATGCCAGCATGAATTTAACTTGAAATCGACCACTATACTGGAATCGGCACCCATGCCAAATCCGAAAGGTGCCTGAAATCATCCACCCGCACCGACTGCCATATTGGCAGTGCTTGATAATCCCCCAGAAGGGATGCCGGCGACTCTATCTGCCATCCCCAAGGGGCCATCCACATACTCCAACCCGAGCGGATCAGTTCCAATCATTGGGCTCTGGATAAACATACCAATTGCCACCCCTCTGATGCCAATAGTATCCTGATTCACATAACTCCCCCTCATCGGATCGCAATGCCGATGCCGGTTGCAATAAGTCGGCCCTGCAAATCCCCGGCAACCCGCATGAACACTGGTTTTTCGCTGGTTCGCATAGGCTGGCGATCCCCCGAGAATCGTTGTATCAGACGCTGATTTCCGGGAGTTCTGTTGATGCCCGAGCCTGCCGACACTGTCGATTTCTTCGCCCACGCCTGGCCGAGATGATCGATCTGCGCCATCCGCTGGCGGTGCTGGCCAGCCGGCTGCCCTGGGCACAGATCGAGGCGACCGAGGACACCGGTGGCGGCCCGAAGCAGGCGGTGGTGGAGCTGGGGTTCCTGGGCGTGGATGCGGCCAATCCGGGCATCCAGATGATCCATCGGGGCAGGTTCAAGAGCCTGACCGATCAGCAGCGACGCTGGCTCAAGCGCAGGCAAGCCGAGCCTGCCATCGGGAAGGTCCGGTGCTGGCCCAAGGGGCAGACGGGCGATGCGCTGCAAGCGGTGCTGTGCGCAGCGCGCTTCAACTTCCGGTGCCTGCTGCGTGCCATGGCGCGCATGGGCCTCAAAGGCTTTACTTGCGCCTGATCGGGGCTCCTGGCAGTGCTTGCGATGGCCCTCGAATCAGCAGCTGCGCGTCCCCAGATGCGCGCCGCCGGGATCACCAGCGCGGCAGATGGAATTTCGCAGGGCCGGCTATTCAGAAATTCATTGAACATGTTGCTGATAATAAATTTCCGCAAGGCAACTGTACGACTGCGATTCATACGGAGTGCGCATGGTCATCCTGGCATGCGTGGGTTGGTTCGCAAAAAGAACATCTTTCCCCTGCAAGCTTCTGGAGTAGAGGACTATTTCTTTTTGAGTCAACAGCAGATGAATCTGGATATTTTCCAAATTCTCGGAAATTTCTCTTCTAACCAACTTGTCTTTGGCGTTGATATAAATAGTTCCGCTGCCTTTTAGAAGAGTTTCCCCGAGTCTACACCAGCCAGACACTCTGGCTTTTCGGCTGAGCCCTCTTTGGCATGCGAAGCAGAAAGGCCCATCAATATGGAAAATACACAGAATATGTATTTCATCCTGTATTGCAAAAAATGTTCCCCATAACCAGTCAATTATCAGGAACGCAAAAACATCTAATGATTAATTGAGAACTTCAGATTGCACTGCCTCACATGTCTCATTTTTAAAATCAGATATGATTCCGTCAATCTTTAAAAAGAACCCACCATCCACCTCAATTGAGCAAGCCTTATCAGATTTACAGTTCGTCCAATCTTCCGAAAGTCGCAAAACCTCGTTCTTCATGTCGCAAATTAACAGACTTTCATCTGTCATGTGTTTTTTCATATTTGAGATCCCATGAATTCCATTGGCCGCCCTGATGGCAATATATTGATTATTCAAAGAGTTCATGTACTCCATGGTGTACTGATTGTTTTTATATATGCCAAGCCAATAACCTGCATAGATTGACAAAAACACCGTCACAAGTGCATATGCATATTTCTTCATACAAGCTTATTTCCCCAGATGACGACAACCTCAAGAGTGGCACTTGGCGTTTTTTTTCCATGTGCCTTAAAAAATCCAGAGCAACATTTCTGAATTGGGTGAAACCAGCACTTGTTCTACCCTGTCTTTACCCAAGCGGATCTCAATTTCTCAAAAGATTCATCGAGGACCCTTCTATTAATGCGCCAATCATTTTCGTAAGCTCCGTTGTTTATTCGATCATTCTACTTTTTGGCTTCTCGCCTCAATCTTTCAGCTACCGCTTGGTATTTAACAAAGTGCTCCAAAACAACAATATCATCTGAACTTGCCAAGATTCCCATCTCATTAAAATAGCAGGACATATTTGGATAAAGAATATATCCACATTCATGGGCGTCTATCATTTTTCTCTGCCCCATGGTCTGCTTGACAATCGATTCTTTCTCTTTATTTCTTCTCAAATCAAGAAGAGTTAAATCGCTTGGATGATCTGCTGTTTTCCGGGTACAAATAACCGTTGCAAAGCCCAAATCATCGTCGTAGTTCAAGTAACTCAGCTTGCAAAAATCTGGGATATAGACTTTTCCGTCATTGATATCAACAATGGAGTGTTCATGAATATGACTGATCTTCAAATCACCTTCAGCTGATTCAGTACAGCCAAAATAAAAAATACCGTCAACAAAACCACATATCCAAAATGAAATGTGGTTTTTATTTTTCTATAATTAAAATTTATCACTGCATTACACATCTATCAAAATCCTGGCACGAGGCGGCAGCAAAACGGGCTGGTCATGTGCAATGGCAGAACAATCTATAGAGACATCGCGCTTCTTTCAATTTTGGTGGGTTGCGGGCGACATTGACTGTTGCTAGCACCAGGGACATGCCAGGTGGTCGCAGTGGTAGTGGTAGATGGCGCTGAGCATAGGATCGCTCCATCTGGCACATCAAATTGGTTTATTTCTTATTTCAAATATGACAAAAATCATGGACGAAATGATGCCGGAAAAAAAACCAAATATAAGATAATAAAAATCGAGAAGATCAATTTCTAAAGATAAATTGAAAAATAATTTCTTAATTGTGACGGCTGCAAGTGCCCCAATAGTTGCAGAGATACAGAAGTAGAAAAATATACCGTATTTGTTTTTTAAATACACAAGAAATAATTGAAACAAAATATTAATAGGCAATGAAGTTAAAAAAACGAATAAGAAGAAATAAACATAAATCGATTCATAATCTTTATCCGTCATTAATTTCGTAAAGAGAAATCCAATGACTAAAGATGAAACGATGCTTGGCTGTATTAGCTTAATCATTTGCAGCTTTTCGCATATTCGAAGACATTTTTATCAACTTGGCTCCAAAGTGTGTCTGCAAGTGCACTGTTTATCCCATCCATAGGGCCAACACCTTCCCCGAACGTATGCACTGTCACCTCAGTTGCACTTTCCGAGACCCAACGGCGTACTATTCCTGGGTAGGGTAGGTGCGAATTTTCCGTAACGTTAACGACCATTGTACGATCTGAATTAACTACATTGCTCATTGGGCCAACAGGAATTGCGAAACTGCGCCGGCCGTTTTGTATGGGCTCCCCTTTTGCACCTGGAGCTGGATAACGCATTAGTCCTTCGGGTACGTTTTTAAGAGTGCGGCCACTTGTACTCTTTTTACAAGAATTCCTCGTGTTGTAACTGTGAAAGTCGTTGTTGCCTTCATCAAAAAGCATTACTCCGTTACTGTCTTCGCCTAGCAATCCACCGGATCGTAATACCGATGCAGGTTGTAATACAGCCCCTTTTCCCTGTCATGGTACTGCCCCGGCAGCCGGATCGCCCGGTGAATGCCTTGCGGGTAGTACTCCTGCAGCACCCTGCCCCAGGGGTCTAGCTTTGAAGACATGCCGGTGCCACGGGGGATCGAGATGGCAACGGCTGTGCAGCGGGTCCTGGCTGCGCTGTTATCGGTGTTACTAGTCTCTCAGCCAAGTCCAAACCACAGTTGCCTCATCAAACGGGGCAAGACCCAAGATACCCATTTCATCACCAGCACGTTTAAATATGAACCTGTGCGGTGCCGCTGCCAGCATTTGAGCCTGGGGATGGCCAGCCGGTAGCCGCCCTTCCCAGATACCTGATTCGGGTGTTCTTGCTCCAGAACGGCAAGTCAATGATCTGCGCGCAGGTGTTTCAACGGGTACTGCACTGGCTTGCTCAGGTTGTGGAATAGGCGCCGCTTCGCGCCAGTCTCCAGAATGCACCAGGCTGAATGTACTCAGTCTGTTTTGTTGATCGAAGGTGGCCACGACGCCCCATGTCTGCCCTCCCTTTCCTTTGACGGGGAAACACAGCATGGGGTGCATATGCATCACTTCGTCGGAAGAAGGACTCAACAACTGCATCAAGCTCTCTGGTTCAATGTCTCTAGGCGTGGTGTTTTGAAACCAAGGGCCTTGCCAGGAATATGCATCCAAAGTAAAACTCTGCACCCCCCATTTCAAATCCTCTTCAGCAGCTGATGGATTCAGACATTGCAGCGCAAGTGTCAATCCATTTGCTGCAGAACTGAAATGATAAATTCCTTCGTTCATTCGCTTGAAAATAGCGTCTGAAGAAGCATTTTCCAGCTCAGGCAAGAGGAGCAGCCATTCCAGGCGACTCTGGGTGCCAAGCTGCTCGGTGAGAGATATTGGTAAGTCAAGGATTCGGTTATTCATGAATTCGCTATTTATTTATGCATCATCAATGCAATACATCCCAGAGGTGGATAATATTGCACTCAATCATTACCCGATCCATAACAATGAATTTATCCATTGGCAGAACAATTCAGAAATCAACAAGACCTTCATTGCACGCAAAAACACACTATAGAGGCCTAAACTCTATCCATGGATGAAGTATTCAAGCTCAATAAATGTTTGGCTGGATACTATTATGCGCATTCGCGGACGAGTATAGACGATCACGTGGTTTTTAGCTGAATTCTCCGCAACCTGATTAACCCAATTTCACAATGGGTCTTATTTCCACCGGGACGGTCGATGACCTTCCAATGTTCAAGAAGCCGCCGCCTAATTCAACCGCTGGCAACCAGCACCAAGATAATTAATCACCAATTCACCACTGCAGTTGATAGCCAATATATGCATCTCTTGGTGCCTATATTTTTAATCCCCTAAAATCGGCCACCTCAAATCCCTGCTGCTTCATTGCATCGGTCAGTATATCCCATTGTTAATATTTATCAATTTTAGGCAGTGCTGGCAGAAGATAAGACATCATCCCATTCTGGTGTTCCGATGTAGAAATCATCCGTCATATTGGTTCCATATTTTTCAAAAACATAATTTATTGAAGCAACCAATTTGGCAATGGAATCAGCCTCTTCTTTATTTAAAAGAATATCTCCTATTGAGTTTTCTGGCGCGTCGCCAAAATCGGTGTCATCGAATATGAAATGAATTGAAGAATCAAGGCAGTCATACTCAATTCCTGACGGATAGATCTTATTGACCCAGGAATTAATTTGATATTCTCTATCCGAAAGCGAGCACAGATAATTCAATAAATCATCTCTCGTGTTTGGATATTTCAATTCGGAGAGTTCCATTTTTTCACTTTACATAGTCAGTCAATGGTATATGCGCTTTTTCAAAATTACTTTCGATTGATCCAACTATCGGATTCCCATCCCGACCTATAATCTTTCCCCCGCTCCTGACTAGCACATGATCTACTTGCTGCACCGGTTGCGAGTTCATTGGATTTCCTTGATCCACTCTCACCCCATTGCCTTTATCATTTGGATCCTGCCAACGCTCCCCAACACCTTTCTTGTTAGGCTTGCTATCGCCCCATGATTTTGGGATTCTATCTCTTACATTTTCTGGAACACTCCACTTGGAGCGACGCATCACTGCAATCCCTGAGCGAGGGATATGACGAGATGTTGTGGCTGGCAATTGTTGCGCCTTGCCAAGGCCGACTGCGCCAGTTCGCGCCCCACCTCCACTCATCGCCATAGCCCCAACGGCGGCCTGATTGAACACGCGATACGAAGTCACTTCCTGCGGCGTGAGCAACCCTTCGGACACGCCCCGAGTCAAAACCGCCATGAACAGACTCTGCCTGTTCAGGAACTCCGCTCCTTGTAGGGGCTCGCCTCCTGCATCCATGCGCGACAGCTTTTCCAACTGTCCCGTGATTTCTTCTTTACTCACATGCCCTTTGGGCTTTGAAGCAGCGCGGCTACTTCATCTCCAGCAACCCTGATCCTTGCCGAGGTGCCAGGCACGTACCGCGTATAGACCCGCGCGTTGGTCACATTCGGGGTCAGGCTCACTGCGGTTGTCTCGCGCGGGCTGGCTGTGGGCTTGCCTGAGTTGGGATTCAGGGTTGGTGATGCCAAAACCTGTTCGGAGGGCTTTTCTTTGTCCATGTCCGCCCCTCACCGCTTGCAGTTCATGAACACCCGGTCCAGATGCCGCGAGACGGGACGCCCTTCCGCAAACACCGTGGGGCTGCCTTCCTTCACCCAGACATGTCCCGCGCCTTCGGAAACACTGGAGCTCACGCCGCTGCCAGCATCGCCCTCCACGCCTTGAACGATGCTGTCCAGCATCAGTATCGGCTCCCCCCTGGCAAAGACTGTCTTGGCGTAGAGAGCCAGTTTGTGGTCGAGCGTACGGCTGATGTCGAAGGGGATGACGTCGTCTCCCACTTCGCACCAGTCGGGCTCGCTGTTGATGGCAACCCATTGGGACTCGCGATTGGCTATGTGTTTGTCAGCCATGGATGCCCTTTTATTTGCGCGGGGCCGCTTTGGCCGTGCACTCAGGTGCCAGCCTTTGAGCATGCTCCACTGCCAATGCCGCTCGCCATGCAGAAACATGGTTTGCTTGCGGGTTGCGCCATGGCTCTTGATGGTGACTTCTGCTGCCCAGCTACTGGCCCCAGCTGATACGGGCCGTGCCGCTCCGCTGATCAGGAAGTCGGTGGCGATCTTGTGCAGCAGCACGTCGCCCGCGCGGGTAGTTGTAGAGGCTGAATGTGTAGCCCGTGGCCAGCGCCCGGTGGCAGGAATGGCCCCGCACCCGGCTTTGGCCCGTGAGGCTTTCCTTCAGGCGCACGCGGATGTAGTCCTCGCCGTCGCTCAGCTGGGTGTAGCCGCCCGGCCATTCGTAGATTTCGTGGCCGTCATGGGCGTGGCCCGGCGGGTCGCGCCGCAGGTGGGTGAGGTCGGCCCGGGGTTTCTTGAAGTCGTAGTCGTCGCTGTAATGGCGGCCCGATTTGATTTCCTGCTCCAGATGCCAGGCGTGGATGTTTTCCTGATCGCCTGCGGCGGCTTTTTCCGGGGATAAAAGGGAATGGATTCGCCACCGGGCAATGCGCTGTGCGAAGCAATGATGTCGTCGCACAGCACCAGGGTGTGCTGGCCGAGGCATGCTCGAAGAAATAGTAGATGCCTTCGTGCTCCATCAATCGCGAGACAAAGTCGCAATCGCTTTCGTTGTATTGCACGCAGTAGTCCCAACTGCGATACGCACGCGTGAGTTTCTTTTGCAGGGGATGGCCATAGACGCCCAATACCTGCTCGATGATGTCGGGCACGGTCTGGTTCTGGAAGATGCGAAAGTCGCTCTTGCGCGTGGCCAGCCACAGCCAGGGGCTCAGGCGCGCCTTGTAGGCGTAGTGGCGGTGGTCCTGGCCCTGCATGCCAAAGCGGGTGACGATGCCGTCGATGAAGCGCCTGCCGCCACCCTGGGTTTCTATTTCTATGGTGGCGTTTTTGCCCAATAGGGCCTTGGGATCGATGCTTTCGCTTTCGCTGAGCATTTCCACATCGAGGCTGAAGAGCTGGCTGATGTTTTCCTGGCCGCGCAATTCACGGAAATGCAGCTGCTCGCCCAATGGCGTGTGTATGGTGACTCGGCGTGTCATAGTGCGCGCCGCCCTGGGGGCGGCCTCCCTGCTCTTGGTGAGCGGGATCATAGACAAGCCGATGGCCATAGGGCAATCAAATGCAGGGCCGGATACATCCTGTAAATGTAAGCAATTGCCTATCTTGGATACAGGCCTGTATTTGAATGGCGAACTATTCAATAGAGCTTGCTCCAAAAGCTGGCAATCCGGATCCATCTGGTCATGAGCCGAGGCTGGCCTACCCGCGATAGCAGGACTTGGTTCGCATGCATTTGCACTGTTTTGGTGCATTTTCAGTGATGCGCCATGTGAGTGCCCGCTATCGCTGCATCGGTGCACATTTTTTGCACAAAGCCGGTGCATCGTTGTGTGTTGCAGTGCCGCATTGGGAGCCGAAAAGGCGCACGCCCCGACATCAAGGGACTGGCACGGTCCGTGCTTAACCCGGTTGTCACGAAATTTTTCAAACCGGAGGATCCCATGTCCCGTGCCAGCCTCAAGTCGCTCGCCATCGCCTGTGTCGCCATCGCTCCGCTCTGGGCCCATGCCCAGCTCACGGCCAATGTGTCCGCTGACCACGAACTACAAGTTCCGTGGCCAGGACCAGGATTCGGACGCAACAAGGCCGTCAAGCCGGCCCTGCAGGGCGGTTTCGACTACACCTTCGGTGACAGCGGCTGGTACATCGGCAACTGGAACTCCAGCGTGGACTGGCTCCCCGCAATTCGCTGGAAACCGATTTCTACGGCGGCTACAAGTTCAAGGCCGGCGAGGTGGACCTGGACTTCGGCGCGCTGCAGTACCTGTACTCGGGCAATTCCAGCGGCAACACCCACCGAGCTGTATGGCGCGGCCACCTATGGACCGTTTCACGGCCAAGTACTCGCACACCGTGTCCAAGGACTACTTCGGCTGGGCCGGCGAGAAGGCCGGCTCGGGGCTGTCGGGCCGCAATACCGGCTACCTGTGGCTGGGCTTCAGCCAGGAAGTGATGCCCAAGGTGACGGTCAAGGCATCGCTGGGCTTCACCCGCTTTGCCAGCGACATCAAGGGCCTGGGCGTGCCCAACTACATGGACTACAGCGTGGGCGGCGCCTACGATTTCGGCGACGGCGTGTCGCTGGGCGCGGCCGTGACGGGTGCTAACAAGAAGTCGTACTTTGGCGACGTCAACAAGGCGCGCCTGATCGTGACGCTGACCAAGACCCTGTAACCGGACCTGAGGAGCAAAGCATCATGAAACTGGTGACCGCCATCATCAAGCCCTTCAAGCTCGACGAGGTGCGCGAGGCGCTCTCCGACATCGGCGTGCAGGGCATCACCGTGACCGAAGTCAAGGGCTTCGGCCGACAAAAGGGCCATACCGAGCTGTATCGCGGCGCGGAATACGTGGTCGATTTCCTGCCCAAGCTGCGCCTGGAGGCCGCCGTGCCGATGCACTGGTGGACCAGGTGATCGATGCCATCGAGGCCGCTGCGCGCACCGGCAAGATCGGTGACGGCAAGATCTTCGTGCTGCCCATCGAGCAGGCCGTCCGCATCCGTACCGGCGAGACCGGCGACAGCGCACTGTGAGTTTCAACCCCTCGTTTCCCGAAAGACTGCCATGACCAAACGACTTCTTTCCATGGCCTGGGGGCTGGGCCTGCTGGCCGCAGGCGCCGCTGCCCTGGCACAGGAGCCCGCCGCCGCTGCAGCCGTTGCCGATGCGGCCGCTGCAGCAGCTCCCGCCGCCGCGGCCGCAGCCGAGGCACCGGCCCCGCACTCAGCGCCGGTGACACGGCCTGGATGCTGACCTCGACCATGCTGGTGATCCTGATGGTGATCCCGGCCTGGCACTGTTCTACGGCGGCCTGGTGCGCACGAAGAACATGCTGTCCGTGCTCTGCCAGGTGTTCGTGATCTTCTCGCTGATCACGCTGCTGTGGGCCGTGTACGGCTACTCGCTGACCTTTGCGGCGAAGGCAACTTCTTCGGCGGCTTCGGCAAGATCTTCCTCAAGGGCATTGCTCCCGACACGCTGTCCGGCGCGCTGCCGACCATTCCCGAGTACGTGTTCGTGGCCTTCCAGTCCACGTTCGCCGCCATCACCGTGGCCCTGATCGTCGGCGCCTTCGCCGAGCGCATCAAGTTCTCGGCCGTGATCCTGTTCTCGGTGCTGTGGTTCACCTTCAGCTACATCCCCATGGCCCACATGGTCTGGGGGTGGCGGCCTGCTGGCAAGGACGGCGCGCTGGACTTCGCCGGCGGCACCGTGGTGCACATCAACGCCGGTATCGCCGGCCTGGTGGGCTCCTACATGCTGGGCAAGCGCATCGGCTTCGGCCGCGAAGCACTGCCCCGCACAGCCTGACGCTGACCATGGTCGGTGCCTCGCTGCTGTGGGTGGGCTGGTTCGGCTTCAATGCCGGCTCGGCAGGTGCCGCCAACGGCATTGCCGGCCTGGCCTTCATCAACACCATCGTCGCCACGGGCGCCGCCACCATCTCCTGGCTGGCCGCCGAAGCCCTGCACAAGGGCAAGGCCTCCATGCTGGGTGCCGCCTCGGGTGCCGTGGGCGGCCTGGTGGTCATCACCCCGGCGGCCGGCTTCGTCGGCCCCATGGGTGCCATCGTCATGGGCCTGATCGCCGGTCCCGTCTGCCTGTGGGGGTGTGTCCGGCCTCAAGAAGCTGCTCAAGGTCGATGACGTCTGCGACGTGTTCGGCGTGCACGGCGTAGGCCGGCATCCTGGGTGCCATCCTGACCGGCGTGTTCTGCGCCTCCAGCCTGGGCGGCATCGAGCCCCGCAA